>JAIUZE010019874.1:0-48741 GCA_022085475.1 Heliosperma pusillum
AAATATATATGAAATTATGATAAATACTTAATAAATCAAATAAAAAGAAATAAAATATTATTTTTTTAAATAAATTTCGGATCTTCATACTTATGAGACCGAGTCGGGAAAAGTCAACGGAAGTCAAAGTTGCCTGAAAAGTCGAGAAAAGTCGAAGATGACTTAAAAGTCAAGAAAAGTTTAGGACGACTTAAAAGTCAAGAAAAAGTCAATGACGACTTTAAAAAGTCAAGGAAAAGTCAAAGACGACTTAAAAAAGTCAAGAAAAAGTCAAAGACGACTTAAAAGTCAAGAAAAGTCAAAGATGACTAAAAACGGTCTTTTCATGAAATCTCTCAGAAATTCCAAATACGAACGCGGAATTTCAAAATACGACTCGAAACAATAAATTCTATTTTTAAAACTTAAGTCTGCTGAAAAGTGTTAGTAAATATTTTTACTAGAAAAATTGGGTACTTTTCGGGTTGTTACAATCACCCCTCCTTTTAAAAAGTTTCGTCCTCGAAACTTAGAAGAAGGAACGTACCATATATGTAGGTCTATTTCAAAACTGTTAAAATATACTTGTAATAAAAATACATGGTCTTATCAATGGGGCGGAAGATTCTCGTCTGCAGTCAAGAATCTCATCGTCCAAGTCAAAGACTCAAAAGATACACTTTCGCGTCAATTAATGAGAAAACTAGTTATCGAACGTCTCCAATAACAAGTCTCAACACTCCTTGACGGTAAAAATACTTGAAATTATAAAACATTTCTACACATGATTAGTTCAAAAATTCTATAGTAAATGTAATAACCCTACTATCTATACCTAAAATTTCTAACTAAAGTTTCTAATAATCTATCAATCATGAGATGATAATTGATAGAAGGAACGAAATATTCGAAAGAATAAATCGAAAAGAAAGAGAGAAAAGAGAGGAATGCATTACCATACTAACTTTCATCTATGACAATTCGAATGTCTATCGTAACTCAACAATACTACCTGTACAAATAAACTAGTCCTCAAAAGATAGCAATTATCCTCTACCATTTCAATCATCAGCTTCCTACCAAAATATTTCATAAACATGACACCTCGAGTAATAACTTCCAATTATTCCAATTCAATTAGAATCTTCTAAGGTCCATCGGTACCGTAAGCTCCATAACGAACAACCCATGAAAGATTTATTACGAACTATAATCTTCTTAGCTCCATCAAAACTTTTATTGGAAACCACCATCAAAATATTTATAATTTGGGAAACAATGCCGCTAACAACCCCAAGTAACGGAGACTTACGATGAAATCCTTTGATCCAATTTATTCCAAAATTCATTATCTTACGTTATTAACCATTAACTTTCTCACCTTCAAAAGTTAAAACACAATTCCTCAAAAGAGATTAGTCACCCAATATCATTTCACTTAACTTTTGCCAATCATAGGCCATGCGACCGTAAATCAATTCATTTAGCTCCTTCCTCACTCAATACATCGGTTTTCGCTTATGACAATATTCCTCACGTTGTATCATCCAATCCTAATTCCACAAAGTATTATTCCCGCTAGGTCCATCATTTAACGACTACCAATTCCTAAGTAACATTAAAAATCCCTCAACTTTCAAACCATAACTACAACTATTATTAAGCTTATTTCGATCCTCAAAAGATATTGCAACTTCAAGCTTTCATATTTTAAAACCACTAGGAGAATTTCATCCTAAGTTTATCCTCAAATCCTCATAATTATCTAAACAAACGGAACTACTTACTAAGGATGGTTAGGTATCATATTCGAAACTCTTATTTACTCCAAAATAGACATATCATACGCATGGTCTTCAAACCAATACTAAACTTCTAAGTCCAAAAGACGAAATCACTAATGAGTTAAGAAGTCATAGCCAATTCCTTCGACCTTATACCATCGAATATCATGAACTATTACTCACAAATCATGACAAGCATCAAGCTTTACAATTATTAAACATACTTCACCACACCTTCCTCAAGGACACCAACTCTCACCACCATATGGTGAAACTAGATCTATAACATTTTCCTCAACTCACAAGTTCATTCTAACAAAACTAATATTCCACAAGATTCAAAGTTCTTCCGACTAAGTATAATATACCATAATCCGATGGTGATGACATCCATAAAATGTTACACGAGGGAGGTAAAGATACCAATGGTAAGATGGAGGAAATATTTAAAGTATTTCCAAGAGGTAAATAGGTTGGAAGAGAAAGAAGCACCTAGAGGGAAGGAAGAGGACACAATACTATAAGGACGAGAGAATTCAAAGATGAAGAAGGAATTCACTTCAATTAGCTTATAAATCTTCAAATTTTCGGTAGAGGATACTCCTTCTAGGTAACACATATTCCACCATAAGGCGCAATATTGCTCCTAGCAATTTGGCTAACCACCCAAGCATAGCCTCCTTGGTAATTGTCTTCTTTATGAGGAGGCACCTGGTTGGCAGTAGCAACGATCTCTTCTACACGAGGTCCAACCGTCTTCATAAGAAACAAAACAAAATAAGTTACTCCTAACAATTAGCATAAACAAATAGACTACAACATAAATCCTAATCTACCCATCCTACCATTCTATCTCACAAGTTTATTATTTTATTAAGGTCAAGTTATTTATGCAAGGGTACACAAAGTGCGTCGGGAGGCAAACTATGCTTGATAACAAACGTGACACCCTCAAATTTGCGGAAAGAAAAAAAAATTATTTAAATACATAAAAGATGAAAATACAATACAAAGGTGTCATAAATAAAAAGGGTCATTACAAAACGGAAATAATATTATACAAAGAAATATACAAGACGGGAGACATATCTCCCGTATAAATACGGAAATAAAAGTGTGTACAATAATATACAAAATATGAACCGAATATAGGTCCAAGGTAAATACTTCGCTCGCTAGCTCGTCCATGTACCCCAAATATGCAACACCACCTGTTCGACCGCATTAAATATAAACACGGAAGCCACAGTCAGTGGGGAGTAACTCCGAGTCCTCCCAGCCACGAAATGTCAAGTTTAATGAAACATGAATAACATAAAAGCAATGTATATGAATAATACAAAACTTTAACATATATGGTATGCTTTTCATGTTATGAAACAGATAACTAACAAATAACCTAGCATGTGAAAGATATCATGTGAAACCGATAATAAACTATAACTCGAGGTAGGGAAGCTGGTATGCTAGCTCAGAGGTTCCTCTCAGAAACATGGCCGTGATACACTCAAACCCTAATCAAAACGTAATCATGTGAATCAGTTAACAATCGGTAATCCAAACTCTATCAATCCTAGCCGGCTTGCATCTCACCTTCTAGAACTCATAGAATCATACAAACATGAAAGACCAATACCTCTACAAACAGGCATAAGTTCTCAGGACAGTCAATAGAAGACTTCTGTAACTCGAGGCTATACCACAAGGTAGGAAAACATCCTAGTCCTAGAATGATCAGACCTAGCGACAACAGCTATTCCATTCCCCGTCTCATGACATAACCGTACACAAGAAACTCTGCTAGGCGACCCCCTAAGCAGAGATGGCTAGTACTTAAGCTGGCTCCCTTCCCAAAGCGGAACTCTTAGGATGCCATGCCCCGACTTGGGGATAACCCCCCAGGCCCGGGACACAAACGCTATCAGTGGCGAACATATACTCGTTAAAGGTAGTACGTGCCTATCAATGTCATGGTCCAAGCTACTCATTTAGAATTAGAATGGTCAAGACGCCATATCCTCATAATTCTCTATGGGTACTTAGTCAACACGACACCAACCATATAATACAACAGTCACGGGAAAAACATCCTATCATGTGACTAAGTGCATATCAATAATAATCAAATATCATATCGCCTCATATCTACTAAGGCTAATTCATAATTAAATACAACCTTACTCGAAGACAAATCCCCGACCCGAGTCCCGCGACGGGTCATCAGTCAAATCGGGGCTGACTAGATCTTAGTTTGACCAAACCCGTTGGATCAAACCGGCTAGAAACAGAGTCTTTTCCACATAGACATAAAATCAACATATTCATTTCATGTTATTTTATTAAGACTTCTAACATGTGAATTATAATATCATACCCCAAAACCCGTTTGACTAAAAGGATATTAAATTAAACTACGATCTCGTCTTATAATTTATAACATGTGAGAAATAATAATTTAATGAAAAACCTTTTTAATTAAATATTTTACTTATTAATATTTCTCGCTTGCTAATTATTACAAAACGCGATAAAAATGACGATAACTCAAAAACCGTCACAAGTCCCCAAAGTGGGACCCACGGGCTGAGTTGGGCCGGACCCCACATGGGCCTGGATGGGCCCCACGGCCTGTTTTGACAAAAATGGGTTGTTTTGATTAAACTTTCTAAAACCGATTTCTAATATTTTCCCGCATGCTTAACATATTTAAAACTCGTCAAAACAACAACATAACAATCAAACATCGACACAACCCAAAGACCAAAACCCGGACCCACCAAGAACCAGCCCAGACCGGTCTGAACCGGCCTGGACCGGCTGGTCTGGTCCGGTTTGGCCCCTCCTCCACGGTTCACACAACCAAAGCAACAACCCCAATTTCCAATTAATTCTAACATGCTTTTAATTACTAACATCCATTTTTAAACATCCAATTTAACCATCCAACATGCAACAATCATCATCATGAAGAAATCATAAAAATATAACAAGGACACCACCATATTCATAAATTCCTACAACATAATAAAATCAACCACTTATCATGTTACTAACTAAAATCATAAAACCATAATCATATGAACAAAAACTAAAGATGAACCAAAAACTAAAGTAAACCAAAGCTATGTAACAGTTATCCGTCGAGTAACTCGGAATCGTTACCTTAGCTAGCTAAAATCAAGTAGCACCAAAATAATAAGAACTAAGAACTAAGAAACCCGTCTTCTAGTCTTCCCCTAATATATACGAGTCACCAAACTCGTCTTCCAAATCTTCCCCTATAAGAAATGACAAGAAAACATTATTAGAACTTAAAATATGATTTTCCATAATTAAAGTGTTGAAAACGATCTTGACGGAATTGAAATAAAACCGTACTAGAAGCTGGAGAGCGAGGAGGAGATCTTAGAAATATAAGTTAGGATGGATTTAATTAAGAAATGAAGATTTTATGAAGGTTTTGCTCAAGAACGATGAAGAACAAATGATGAACGGCGAAGAACACGAAGAACGATTAAAGAAAGCGATATTTTGATCTTTATTTGATTTGTTGAAAGATGAAAAGTTGTGTGTGAGTAGGAATGAGTGGATGAGTGCCGTGTAAATATAGGCCAAAATAGTGAGTTGGGTTTTGTAATTGTTGTTATGGAATTGACCCGGTATAATAATTATATTACCGTAATTAATTAGATATTAAGTTAATTGAATTAAATATCAAGCTATTATGTTATTGTAATGAAAAGAAAGAAAATATCAAGGTCAAAGAGAGAAGAAAAACCGTGAGGATAGGAGAGAAAGCGGGTCTGATTTTGAGCGATTTGCGTAATTTTCGTTAACTGATCGATAAAGTTGAAAATATCTTAGATATTCTTATTAATTTAATCAAAAGAATTAAAATATCTAACGTGAGTGGAAAACGATGACATGGGCGCGTGACTCATGCCAAAGTCGAGTTTCGATTTTGTTGCGCGCTTTACGATGCGTCGGGAATAGTTAAATGACGTTCGGTTAAAAACCGTAAAAGTTATTCTTTAAATTCCAAATAAATTCAAAATAATTATATTAAATTATGATAAATCATAATAAATCTAAATAAAAATAAATCAAAAATATTATTTTTTTAATAAAATTTCGGTCTTCAAACTTATGAGGCGAGTCGGGAAAAAGTCAACGGAAGTCAAAGTTGACTGAAAAGTCGAGAAAAGTCGAAGATGACTTAAAAGTCAAGAAAAGTTTAGGACGACTTAAAAGTCAAGAAAAGTCAATGACGACTTTTAAAAAGTCAAGAAAAGTCAAAGACGACTTAAAAGTCAAGAAAAGTCAAAGATGACTAAAAACGGTCTTTTCATGAAATCTCTCAGAAATTCCAAATACGAACGCGGAATTTCAAAATAAGACTCCGAACAAAAATTCCTATTTTAAAAACTTAAGTTCTACTGAAAAGTGTTAGTAAATATTTTCACTAGAAAAATAGGGTATATTTCGGGTTGTTACAGTTACATTGTACTACTCTATATAATTACTTGTACTAATCTGAATATAATCAAGTCCTTACCCATTAACATGGTATCAGACAAAAAGATCCCCATAACTCCCTCATCTTCCTCAATTGGTTGAAGCCATCTACCCATCCATGGCTACCATTCCCAACCCAAATGAACCTACAAAACCTCTCCTTCACCTCAATGCCTCCACCGTGGAAAAACTAACCCCTTCCACCTACTCCCAATGGCGGCTACAACTCGAGTCCCTCCTCACGGGATACTCCCTCTCGTCCTTCATTGACGGTACTCCTCCTCCACCGGAGACCGTTACCGCCACGGACAAAACCGTATCTCCCAACCCCGCTTTTGGCACTTGGTTTCAACAAGATCGATTACTATTCGGAACACTAGCAAGTACTCTTGACAAAACAGTGGCCCCACTTATCACCGGCACCAAAACTACCCGTGAGGCGTGGATGGTCCTTCGCTCGACCTTCGCCTTACCCTCCCGTGGTCACCTCAAACAACTCCGTTACCGTCTCAAAACTATAACTCTCGGCTCCTCCACCATCTCCGAATACATGACCAAAATAAAGACCATTACCGACGACCTCGCCTCCCTCGGATCTGCTCTCCCAATCTAAGATATCACTGACCATGTCCTCGATGGCCTTGACTCCCGATACCGCTCCGTCCACGATGCCGTACAAGCAAGAGACACCTTCATCTCCTTCCCCGAGTTACATGAAAAATTAATCAATCGTGAACTCGCCATCCAAATTGAATCTGCCTCCCTCAACAACCCCGGCCCTGCCGTGGCTTTAGCCACAACCTCTCGTCCTTATCAGCCGAAAAACACCACCCACAACCAGCCTAACAACTCGTCCGTCCAACCACCATCCCAAAACCCCTTCCGCGTCCGCTGTCAATGGTGTAACGACCGCGGCCATGTCCTCTACTACTGCCCCACCTTCAAAAACCTCCACCCCACCATCAGTGTACCTCGCCGGACTCCCTACAACACCACCCAATCCAAACCTCAGGCGAACCCCACCGAGCTCACCACGGCCGTCCCCTCCTCCCCTTGGCTCCTTGACAGTGGGGCCTCCCACCACGTCACTTCCGATCTTAATAACCTTGCCCTTCACTCTCCCTACGACGGCACGGATGAGATCGTCATTGGTGACGGGTCCGGCCTCCCCATCTCTCACTCGAGTTCTGTGCCTCTTCACTCTGCCTCTCGTTCTTTCTCTCTTTCTAATGTTCTTTGTGTTCCTTCAATGCACAAGAATATTATTTCTGTTTCTAAGTTTTGTGCTGAAAATAATGTCATAATCTCATTCTTACCCACTTGTTTTCTTGTACAGGATATTCACACTAAAGCCACCCTTCTTACGGGGCCCACACGTGACGGTGTCTACTACTAGCCGGTTGACTCGTCTCCGCAAGCCTTTGCTATAACGCTAAAAGGAGGCGATTTCCATCACCGCTTTGGTCACCCTCACCCTTCAGTTTTACAAAAAATAATGTCTTCTTTATCATTGCCTAATAAAATTAATGATAATTGTCACTCGTGTTCCGTCTACAAAAGTCGCAAACTACCATTTTCCATTTCGTTATTAAAAAGTCACTCGCCCCTTGAAATAATTTTTAGTGATGTATGGACCTCTCCCACTTACTCGTTTGACAACTATAAATATTATATTATCTTCGTCGATCACAACACTAAATATATCTGCCTATTTCCTATCCGACATAAATCTGACTCATTACAAATTTTTACACACTTTAAAGCTCTAGTCGAAAAAAAAATTTCAAAACAAATTATTACCCTTTACTCCCACAATGGTGGTGAGTACTGATGCGTGTCGTTATACACCAAAAATAAAACCTAAGTCTACTAACTAAGAAGATAGCGGAAGTAGGATCGATCTCCACAGCGAGGAAATTAACTAACTGAAATCTAAATCTGCAAGTAACAATCTAGGGGGTTTTGAAATGGTTTTAACTAAACTAAATAAGATTAAAGGAAGAGAAATAAAGATAGAAATAGATATGCAATAAATCAGATAAAGAGAGAATATGTTAGGATTCGGTCCACTGCAATATCGGCATCTATGGGTCAACTAAGTCAGTCAATCTATCAATGAGAAGGGCAATGGTTTTCTCCTCTAGGTCTCAAACTACCCTAGGGATTTTCCTAATTAACTTTCGCCCTCTTAGGAGTCACCTATCAATTCTAAGCAAGCCTTCCCTTCCAATCTTTCGATCCAGGTCGGGGTTAACTACCTAGCCAGTAACCTGCGTGCACTCATTCGACTTAACCTCAATTAAATTGCTTAAACTGATTCTCATATTCAAGACGAACTAAAATAATCTATCCTAACATGCCTCTACTACAGTTTCCCTCATCCCAACATACAAGAGAATTAGCTACTCATGTTATTAACGATGATAGCAATAAAAACGATTGAACATATGACATTAGACATAATAAAATCGTAATTAACAAGCATGAACAATAAAAAAGCAGTAATTAAGAAAGGGTAAACAGTGATTAAGATTAAAACAAAGGTAAGAATAAAAGAGAGAAAGTAGTTTACAATCTTAGCAAATCCGGCGTAAAGAACAACTCCACGTCGATAAACCCGAATGTAAACCAAAGATTAAAAGAGAGTTCAGAAACTAGAAGCTAAGTGGTGATGATCAGGGATCACCCCATGATAACCTAATGACGAAAATAACAGTCTTAAATAAGCATAACACGACTCTAAACCCTAATTAAGCTATGGACTTAAGGCTCGTGATAGATTCCACTCGATCGAGGGAAAGAACCATTCGATCGAGGACTTTATTGGAGGAAATCACTCGATCGAGTAACAATTCTACTCGATCGAGCAAATCTTCAGCGGCTGCCACTCGATCGAGCACAGGACAGCTCGATCGAGCACAGGACAGCTCGATCGAGTAACTCTTCTCTTCAACTCTCCTCGATTGATCAAATACATAGTCGATCGAGGTCTTTTGGCCTATCGTGCAGTGTTTCATTTACAAAATACAAAATACTACAAGAGACGTAGTCTCTCAAAATGTTAACGAAAGACAAGTTATTTAGCATCTAGCTAATGAACGTCTAGAGGTGTTTCATCCAGGGACAACGCCCGCTAGCTCTCACCCAAACCCAAAATATCATAAGCAAAAAGCCATCCAAATCAAGCAACCTGTTCATCCATGAAAAACATGAATGCCACAGTCAGTGGGGAGTAACTCCGGGTTCTCCTAGCCATATCACATTAAGGATAGATAGGCAATTCAATATATAATAATAAGAGCATATGAGGTACAAGTCCGAATCCATCATGTTATACAAAGACTCGGGGAAGACACTCTTAGGCAACCGAATACGCTCACTAGGACTTACATCTCACCGTTAGCGGTATAAGTTTGGTAAGATTGAGACTCGACAAACAAACCATGCCAAGTCATTCAATGATCAATCATATAATCATTCAGGTAATCATCCATCCAAACAAACCAATACAATGACGACATCTCTCACGGTAAATGAAACGCACTAGCACCGTGTACATGGACTGTTTCGGCTCGGTTTCTGCTACTATGCAGCTTGTACCTACAATATAGTAATGAAAGTACAAAGTGGCCAAATAGAGGCATATGGTGATATAATATCACCTAAATGACATAGAAATGCGTGCATATATGGACTAGAAAGTTTATATAAAATACACGCATCAAACTTCCCCAAACTAAACCTTTGCTTGTCCTCAAGCAAACTAGATGCAGCTATATGGAACAAAATAAACCTAGGGGAATGGAGTAAGTCTCAGAGCTAACTACAAGTCAATACTAAACAGTTCAATGCACTCATTCAATCGTTACAAAGCTTAATACGAAAGCGAACAAATTTATACAATCTTGAAAATAAATTAGACTTTCGACCTTGCAAGACTCATCCAAATTCGGACTCTCACGGGTCACTCTTCTCTCATCAAGCAAATGGTAAGTAAATATGTATAAGAAAGAGAGAAGAAAATATAGTCACTCACCTAGACTACGACCGACACAACATGCATTGCTAACTAATATGAAAGATGATTCAAGCACCGTACACACGCATAACCACCGTTCAAGGACAATCACGTGCCGAACATTTGCAAAAATATGGATATGTGAGGCTAATTGGTAAGAAGGGGCAAAACAATTAATGGAAATGTGAGGGTAAATAGCCAAGCTAGTTCCTAACAAGAGCGTAATAGAACTCGTTCCATTCTTCCAATTATCAAAAGTAAGCTCGATGCCTTTACAAATCTAGGCAAATACAACACAGATCCCATAAAACACCTCGACTAATAATAATAAACACAGGAGGTGTAAACAACAAAACCTCAGCCCATTATTTTTCTCATCAATTTTTTCATTTTTTCATTTTCTTTTCTTTTTTCTTTTTCTGGCTGATTGAGGAAAACCACTCGATCGAGTAGAATGAGTCACTCGATCGAGGCACAAAAACATAAAATCTGCTCGATCGAGCTAAAAGCTACTCGATCGAGGCACTAATCAACACTTCTCTTCTTTTTCTCGCAAATACCCACTCCAATCAATGAAAACGGGCCAAAACTGACACAACTGTAAAATATACCTCGACTACTAAACTAGCTCGGCAAAGGTAGGCTTAGTTTAGAATGTAGTAAAGGGCAACAAGCAGATATGGCTTATGTGGAGTTAATGGGGTAAAATGAGGAAAAGGGAGATGCAAATATTCTCAAAACACGTAATACCGACCACATGTGACAACCCTCGCGAATGCGGAAATAAAACATACAAGCATGTGATTTAATTAGCGGAAATATGGTATTTTAAAAACCTTTATACATGCAAGATAGAAAATACGAGGAGTGTCAAATATTACAAACCAAATACAAAATACTACAAGAGACGTAGTCTCTCAAAATGTTAACGAAAGACAAGTTACTTAGCATCTAGCTAATGAACGTCTAGAGGTGTCTCATCCAGGGACAACGCCCGCTAGCTCTCACCCGAACCCAAAATATCATAAGCAAAAAGCCATCCAAATCAAGCAACCTGTTCATCCATGAAAAACATGAATGCCACAGTCAGTGGGGAGTAACTCCGGGTTCTCCCCGCCATATCACATTAAACGTACATAAAAGGAAATACAAAAGTAGAAGCATGCATATATAGATATACATGTGAAATACGATAAGGATAGATAGGCAATTCAATATATAATAATAAGAGCATATGAGGTACAAGTCCGAATCCATCATGTTATACAAAGACTCGAGGAAGACACTCTTAGGCAACCGAATACGCTCACTAGGGCTTACATCTCACCGTTAGAGGTATAAGTTTGGTAAGATTGAGATTCGACAAACAAACCATGCCAAGTCATTCAATGATCAATCATATAATCATTCATGTAATCATCCATCCAAACAAACCAATACAAAGACGACATCTTTCACGGTAAATGAAATGCACTAGCACCGTGTACATGGCAAGTATGATTAAAAGGCATCACGGTAAATGAAACGCCGAGTACCCCAAATTCGGTCGATATAATTCACGAAAGAGGCGGAAAAGAGCACAAGCCTCATAACAAGCGGTACGCTACATGCAAATAACACCACCTCGCAAGTACACAACATTTGACGGCCGGGTTGATCAACGCAAAGCGTTCGCCTCCCAACAACGTCGTCGTATGCCCACTAACACATGCAATTTAGCAGTAGGATACATCCCCGTTCCGACATTCCAGCCTTACGAACGTGGAGGTAGCCAAGGGAATGAGATTACAAAGCACATAACAAAATAGTGCTCAAAACGTAACATTTGTAAAAACCGACTCAAAGTGGGACATACCAAAAACCGTCTCAAAACATGAGAATAAGGAATTATAAAAATTTAACTATGATAAAAATGAATCAATACATGATACATAAGCATTAGAACAAGTTTATGAAGCATAATAAATAAGAAACATAGATCGCCTCTCCAAAACAACGTTGTTTGGAAACTAACTAAAACAAGGGTCCACTTCAAACGGTCTTAACTAGAGTTCTAGACATGAAAATGCAGAAATTCCAAATGGGGGTGATAGCTTATCCTCTTACGGTTCCAACGGGATATCACAAGCCCAAACAAGCATGTAACGAAGGCGATATGATCATTTTACGAAAAGGGGTCAGTGCAGGAAAACTGTAGTCGACTTGGGAAAACTGGCAGCGAGTAACGCTGCCAGCGTCGGACGACGCTGCCAGCGTCCTGGTCTGGCAGGCACGGATCACACAAATTTCACAATTTCACAAAGGCGTAACACAAATATCATATATCATCACAAATCATCAATTCTCATATCAATTATCAACTAACAACAACCATCATCAACAATACAATTCCTAAGATTACTAACCATATTCTAAATACGATTTCTAACATAGAAAACACATGAAAACACGTAAATGATATCGAGTAAATTAGATAATAAAAGATGAATATAATTCACTTTTGAGAAAGACGGATAAATTGAAAAGCGAGAAAGACGGTAATTTTATTACCAATACGGATAGAGGAAGATGAGAGGGGAAGAATAAGACGAACTTACGTGAATTTGAGCGAGAAATGAAAGAGTTATGACGATTCTAAGACGGATCAAAATGGAAACTAAGCTTTTGGGGTTTTCTTAGTGAGGAAGAAGGAGTTGAGTTGTAAGGAAGAATTAGGTTAGGGTTATTATAAGTAGAGAGTGAGTGGAAAAAGTCAAGAAAAGTCAAAGACGCCTTAAGACGTGATTCACTTGAAATCTCGCGTAAAATCCAAATACGAACTAGGAAATTCTAAATTCGACACGGGAAATTTAATTCTAACTAAAACTAAATTTCGCTGAAAAGTATCCGTATAATATTTTCAATATAAAAATAGGGTACATTTGCGGGTGTTACAATCACCCCACCTTTTAAAAAGTTTCGTCCTCGAAACTTGAGAGTAGAAAACAAAAGTATCAAGGACAAGAATCGTTTTTCAAAATTAATACGAAAGCTTTTATAAGGGAAACATTCATGAAACGAGGTTCATCTCGAAAATGGTTTAAGGAAATTCTTCGTAAGTGCGAAACTTTATTTACGGATCGCAGGAGTGCCCGTCGCGAACGAGTACTCTAGTTATCCAAATCAAAGCAATGTCGAAATAGTGAAATCGAAAATCAAACAACGTTAGTAAGTGTAGGACTAGTTATCAGACGTCTCCAATAACAAGTGCAAACATCCAACCAAACGCAAAATCCAAATATAAAAGCAAAAGAAATCCATTTTCTCCAAAAAGAGGGTACACAAACCATCTTTAAAATTTCGGTGAAACTTTAGATTGGAAATACAATATGAAAATTTGGAAGTTTTCTCAAGGATAAAATCAAAATAACACGACATTACACGTACATAGAGCGACTCGCACATTTCACACACAATTCAGGGTAACGAAATATATACAGAACACGCAAAACGAAACAAATCGAACTCTTAGGGATAGGAAGCATCACGATGAAGTTGGCAGGAAGATCAACAAGAATTCGACATCACGGGGTTGCAAACCCGGCTAATACCCAAATAGTTTCATGACAAGGCCACCGCTAGGCCTTTGACTTGCGGAAGTACCCTCAGCTATGGTAATTTCCGCCTTCTTCTTCCACACATACGGTCTTTGCTGGGAGTCTAGCTCCACTTCTGAATTACTCGAACATGTGTGAACTTCTTTCATCTTCGGTGGTACGGTAATCTCAACAGTCGAAGACGGAATCAGGAGTACTCAAGTCTTCCTCCTGAACAGTCTTATCTATCCCTCTATACCTGCGCATACACAACTATAGAGAGAAAGATAAGAACAGTCTTAAGGAATTAGAAATTCCTTAAGACGAGACAGAAATAAATAACAGAAAATTAAATTGCCTCCCCGGCAACGGCGCCAAAATTTGATGCGTGTCGTTATACACCAAAAATAAAACTTAAGTCTACTAACTAAGAAGATAGCGGAAGTAGGGTCGATCTCCACAGAAAGGAAATTAACTAACTGAAATCTAAATCTGCAAGTAACAATCTAGGGGGTTTTGAAATGGTTTTAACTAAACTAAATAAGATTAAAGGAAGAGAAATAAAGATAGAAATAGATATGCAATAAATCAGATAAAGAGAGAATATGCTAGGATTCGGTCCACTGCAATATCGGCATCTATGGGTCAACTAAGTCAGTCAATCTCTCAATGAGAAGGGCAATGGTTTTCTCCTCTCGGTCTCAAACCACCCTAGGGATTTTCCTAATTAACTTTCGCCCTCTTAGGAGTCACCTATCAATTCTAAGCAAGCCTTCCCTTCTAATCTTTCGATCCAGGTCGGGGTTAACTACCTAGCCAGTCTCCTGCGTGCACTCATTCGACTTAACCTCAATTAAATTGCTTAAACTGATTCTCATATTCAAGACGAACTAAAATAATCTATCCTAACATGCCTCTACTACAGTTTCCCTCATCCCAACATACAAGAGAATTAGCTACTCATGTTATTAACGATGCTAGCAATAAAAACGATTGAACAACTCCACTTCGATAACAACGCAGTAATTAAGAAAGGGTAAACAGTGATTAAGATTAAAACAAAGGTAAGAATAAAAGAGAGAAAGTAGTTTACAATATTAGCAAATCCGGCGTAAAGAACAACTCCACTTCGATAAACCCGAATGTAAACCAAAGATTAAAAGAGAGTTCAGAAACTAGAAGCTAAGTGGTGATGATCAGGGATCACCCCATGATAACCTAATGACGAAAATCAGAGTCTTAAAGAAGCATAACACGACTCTAAACCCTAATTAAGCTATGGACTTAAGGCCCGTGATAGATTCCACTCGATCGAGGGAAAGAACCATTCGATCGAGGACTTTATTGGAGGAAATCACTCGATCGAGTAACAATTCTACTCGATCGAGCAAATCTTCAGCGGCTGCCACTCGATCGAGCACAGGACAGCTCGATCGAGCAACTCTTCTCTTCAACTCTCCTCGATCGATCAAATACATAGTCGATCGAGGTCTTTTGGCCTATCGTGCAGTGTTGGACATGGCTTTGGACTTGATTGCGAGCGGTTTCACGCTTTCCCATGCAAGAGCTTCTGTTCCGTTCCTTCCATTCTCCTAAATGCATGCAAAGTGGACTGTTTCAGCTCGGTTTCTGCTACTATGCAGCTTGTACCTACAATATAGTAATGAAAGTACAAAGTAGCCAAATAGGGGCATATGGTGATATAATATCACCTAAATGACATAGAAATGCGTGCATATATGGACTAGAAAGTCTATATAAAATACACGCATCAAGTACCAAAAACTTGTTCCGTTCCTCGCCTCTCATGGCATATCCCACCTCACCTCACCTCCCCTCACCCCCGAGCACAATGGCTATGCGGAACGACGTCATCGACATGTAGTGGAAACTGGTCTCGCCCTCCTTGACCACGCCTCTCTCCCCCTCAAATATTGGAGTCTTGCCTTCCAAACTGCATCCTATCTCATAAACCGCATGCCCACCTCTACCCTTGACTATTCTACCCCCTACAACAGACTCTTCCACAACCTTCCCACCTACACCCACCTTCACAACTTTGGTTGTCTGTGCTACCCCTGGCTCAAACCGTACACCACCCACAAACTTGACCCACGATCCCTTGCGTGCGTGTTTGTCGGCTACTCCCCGACTCAACATGCCTATCTCTGCCTTGACCCGTCCTCCAACCGGATCTACTCCTCCCGGCATGTCAAGTTTGTTGACACTCATTATCCTTTCCGTACTCGACCACAACCTTCCGATTTCTTACCCACTCCGTCCCAATGGTGTCTCTCCTCCATACCCGCCACCACTCATTCACCTCCTCTCCACACCGCCACCCCTCCCACTCCTCCACCTATCACCTCACCTTCACCAACTACCCAGCCAACCACACCCTCACCCACCTCCGCACTCAACACCTCAACACCACCCTCTCCCATTCGTCCCACCTCCTCTTCTTCCGCACCCTCACCTCCCCTCCCATCTTCCGCTTCCTCCCCCTTGGGACAATCAACCCACCTCCTCCACCTCCACCTCCTCCCTATGCCACATGCTCCACCAACAATATCTTCAAACCCCGCGTCCTGATGAACCTCGTAGCACAACTCTCCACTCCCGAACCACGCACCTGTGGGAAATATCGGTATACTTCCCTTTAAAATTTTCGGATTATAATGAAATTATAACTATATGAATTTCTAGTCATAAATGAAATTGCATAATATAAACATAAGATTAAGAAATAACCTTCGGTCCTAGAAAAGGCCTAAGAACAAATACCAAAGTAGGTATTCTCCTAATCGTAACACCCAAGATGGTTCAAGAAATGCCTTCGTCGTGCTAGAACGAATACCCAAAATTACTTCTAATTTTGTGTGTATATTGATGATGAATATGAAGATGAATTAGAGAGATCAAAATCAGAATTTTTCTCCTCCTTTTCTTTTGTGTGTGCCGTGAGATATTAGAGTAGTTTAGGGTTTCTTTTTCTTCCTCTTAATCCTCACTAGTGCCGTGAGATTGCAAGAGCAAAGCCAATCAAAAATAAAACCCTAGTTTCCTTATTTATCTCAACCTATATTAGGCAGTTAGCATAACAATTAATATGTACATAATATAATATGTATTCTAATTATTACCAGTAATGGACCGTCACATAAACCGAGTAATGCCGGACCAATACACTATAATAATATCGTGTAATACATATCCGCCAACTTAAATATAAAAGTTTACATTTAGTTTAGACCAACATTATATACATGGATTAAATATAACATTTTATATTCAATTACCAGCTAACATTATTTAATCGTTATTAAATAATCGTATCATCATCACATTGACTAACCTTTTAGTCAAATACATCGACTAACCTTTTAGTCATTTAATAAGGCATCAATATGATTATTTTCTCAAATAATCACATCTCTCAAACACATCCTTTAGGTGTGACTTTTAGGGATCATTTGATCACCGCCATCTGTATGACAATAACGTCAAACTTATCTAGCAAGCCAACCGTTATCGATAAACGTTAATCAACTGATTATAATACAAAGTATACCCTCTGAACCTTAGCTGTTATCACACTAACTGTGGAGGACACTAGCTCCAACAATCTCCCACTTGTCCTTACAAGTGTATGTGCGATAACCGATTCTCATATCCTTAAATTTCTCCCACTCAATGTAAAACAATTTGCAAAGTCCGCATTCACAAAGGTCATAATTTACAAGTGATCAGTATCAAGAGTGGGTTTCTCGACTAGAGAGTAACTTAACTGATAAACGAATCATTATTCGAGCATGGCCATGCATTTCAGTTACTACTCCTCGAGTAGCCCTGAGAAATAACAAAACCTGATAAAGGGTTGGATATTTTCCTCAACTCGAATCCTGCAGATGTAAGCACAGTATGAAATAACCCAGTAAAAATCTGCTTGGCCTCCTGTTACGGTCGACCGTGAGAAAGAAACCAAAGTCACCCAAAAACTGCCTTAATCTCAAGAGAAAGTCGATAGTCAAAAGAATCGACTCTAGGAACACTATGGACGTCCAATCCACGACCTGGCACCGAATGTTGTTAAACATTTAGGACTCCATAACGTCGTCACGAATTACAATGTCCTACGAGGTATCCTTATCACTCGTATTTGTGATCGATCAGTCAACAGTTTGACTTATGGCTCGTTGAACCCACCATCAATCGACTCAACAATATAATAGCCAGAGTTATCAGCTCATGTAGGCAATTACGGACCAAAACACATATAATGTTATTCAGTTCACTTTGTGGTGTTCAATGTTGTCCATACAATCCACATGAAAAACAAAATATGAAAACAATACGATGAAGTTATTATTAGTATATGAAAAAGATGTATCTAATTCATACAAACAGCTAATACAACTCAGGAACACGTTTAATTCCCATGGAAGTAACGTGCCCTTCATGCTTATCATGTCTTAACGGTTTAGTGAGAGGATCTGCTATGTTATCATCCGTAGCAATCTTGTCTATCACTATCTCCTTTTGCTCCACGTAATCTCTGATCATGTGAGCCTTCCGAAGTACATGTCTAGATTTGTTGTTAGACCTAGGCTCCTTAGCCTGGAAGATGGCACCACTATTATCACAATAGATGGTGATCGGATCATTCGAACTAGGAACTATGGCAAGTCCTTTTAAGAATTGACACATCCATATAGCTTCCTTTGCAGCCTCTTAAGCGGCATAGTACTCGGACTCAGTCGTAGAATCTGCTATAACACTCTGCTTGGAGCTTTTCCAGCTGACCGCAGCGCCATTAAGAGTAAATACGAATCCAGACTGAGATTTCGAGTCATCCCGATCCGTTTGGAAGCTAGCATCTGCGTAACCGGTTGCGCAAAGCTTAGTCTCTCCTCCATAAGTCAATACCCAATCCTTAGTCCTCCGTAGGTACTTAAGGATATTTTTAACAGCCATCCAGTGTGTTTCATTTGGATTGCCTTGGTACCGACTGGTCATACTCAAAGCATATGCCACGTCTGGACGTGTGCATATCATGACATACATGATCGATCCTATAGTTGATGCATAAAGAATTCGAATCATGCGCTCGTCCTCTTCAGATGTCTTGGGTGCCTGAGCTTTACTCAAATGCATCCCAGACGTCATTGGAAGATACCCCTTCTTGGAGTTGGTCATGCTGAACCTTTCAAGAATCTTATATATATAAGACTCCTGACTGAGTGATAACATCCGTTGTGATCTATCTCTGTAGATACGGATTCCCAATATGCGCTATGTGCCTCGCCGAGATCTTTCATCTGGAAATGGTTCTTTAACCATACCTTAATCGAAGATAAGAGAGGAATATCATTCCCTATCAAGAGTATGTTATCGACATACAATATCAAGAAAACGATTTTACTCCCACTCGACCTGACATATAAGGTTGGTTCCTCAACCGATCGAGTGAAACCATTTGCTTTTATGACTTGGTCGAAACGATGATTCCAACTCCGAGAAGCTTGCTTAAGTCCTTAAATGGAACGCTTAAGCTTGCACACTTTCTTAGGATTTTTGGGGTCAATGAAACCTTCGGGTTGTACCATGTACAACTCCTCCTCCAAATAACCGTTTTAGAAGGCGGTTTTCACGTCCATCTGCCAAATTTCATAGCCATGAAAAGCGGCAATCGCTAAGATTATCCGAATGGAACGCAGCATGACTACGGGAGCAAAAATTTCATCATAATGCAATCCGTGCACTTGAGTGAAACCTTTTGCCACTAGTCGTGCCTTATAGGTGTCTGGTTGTCCCCCTACGGAATGCTTTATCTTGTAAAGCCATTTGCACTGAAGAGGCCGAACCTTATCAGGCAAATCAACCAGATCCCATACGTCATTCTCATACATAAAGTTCATCTCGGATTGCATGGCCTCAAGCCATAGCTTTGAGTCGGAATAGGTCATGGCTTCTTTATAGGTAGCGGGTTCGTTACTCTATAGGAGCAAAACATCGTCTCTATCGTTCTCCTCGACCATACCAATGTATCTGTCTGGAGGTATGGAGACTCTACCCGACCTTATAGGTTCCTCAGGAATATTAACCGCAGCAGAAGATGAAGGAACATCTTCCTCCATCGCTTGCTCGGTTGTTGGTTCTTGAATCTCCGACAGATCGAAGGTTCTATCACTCGTCTTGTTCTCGAGAAATTCATTCTCTAGAAACTTCGCACTAGCCGCAACAAAAACACGTTGTTCGTTAGGCGAATAAAAGTAATGAGAGATAAGTATAATATAGTTACATTGTACTACTCTATATAATTACTTGTACTAATCTGAATATAATCAAGTCCTTACCCATTCACAGATACTTAGTAAATATTATTCGTAAGAAAAATGAATTTCAAGTTTATGGTAAAAACTTATTAAGTTTTGTAGTGTGAGAAAGAGGAAAAATAATGAGAGATAAGTATATCTCAAAATGAGATCAAGTATGAACTAAATAAGGAGCAAACATCTCCTTATTTTACACACTTGGACCGGCCACCCATGGGCATGGGTAAGGGTGAATTTGCGTTTTATCTTAGCAAAGCAATAGGTAAGTATCTAGGCTTAGGATTTAGTCATATCATCTAATTCTCAATTAGAACACCTATTAAAGCCTAAACATGTACTCTACTACCCATATAAACCGGTTTTGCCACTTAATATGGAGTCCATTTTATTTTTTGTGATTTTGTCATTTGTCACATATGTGATATGTGACATGTGACATGTAATCTTGCTTATAAAAGTGCATTTAACTAATTTAAATGCAATTTCATAACAAATAAATTAGACTTAACATTTTAAGTCACACTTTATAATTACATGTAAATAAAATGGGTCATCTCATATTTGGTTAATATATCTACAAAAATTTGTAATTATAATCAACCAATTTTGCTTATCTCAAATGTTTCATAAACATAATGCATTCTTAGTAATATAACAATTAAATTACTAAATTGAATCTTATTTAATCATATTACAATAAGATATAATTCTCACTTACAATTTCAACTTGGTTCAGTTTAAGGGATTAATTACTCTGTATCTCTATACAATTAATTAATGTATATGATTAGGGGATTGTCCTTTAGGTGTGACCTCAAGGGATCAACTGATCACCAACGTCATACGACAGTAACGTGAAACTCAATTGAGTCAATCGTTACCGCTTTATGTTGACCAGTTGACTATAAAATTTCATCATCCCTTTGTATTCTTATTATTGAGATTTATCATGTGATCGCATTATTGTTGAGGACACTTACTCCAACAATAGTTTACCCTAAACAGCACATATGCCTTGATATTCCCCAAGGAGTGTTGTACACGGTCAATGACGAGTTGTTCGGGAATGTCAACCCCTTGCAATTTAAGAGTCTCGACATGCTCAATCAATTTGAGTACATGAGGGCTAACTTTTTGGCCCTCTTTAAGCTTCATGTCGAAAAACGCGGAAGCCGTCTCATATTGAATGATCCTAGGAGCTTGTGAAAACATGGTCACAAGCTTGGCATGGATCTCATAGGCCGTGCTCATCTTTATGGCACTCCTTTGGAGATCGGCCATCATAGAGAAGATCAAAACATTTTTGATCGCGATGGCTTCTTTTTGGTAAGCCTCATAGGCTCGCCTTGCGGCGGCGGTTGGCCTTTCATTAGGTGTTTCGGGAGAGGCTTCAGTAAGGTAACGAAGCTTGTCGTCACCTTCCGCGGCCAAGCAGAATTGCGCATCCCAATCGGAAAAATTTGCGCCATTCTTTTCTAACTTGCATCGATCCATGAAGGATCGAAGCCATGAAACGTTTGTGAGAGTTGGAGCATTGGTATTTGGAGTTGCCATTGCGAATAAATAATATTGACTACAAAAATGAGATGAAGGAAATGTTAACATTTATCGTTTTAAATACTTATTAACATTTTAAAAACAAGTTTTAACATTTATTCAGTGACCTCTACCCAACTATTATAAATGATTCCGAGAGCCAAATTCATATCAACTTGGGCACGGTAAGCCGATTCATCCCTTATTAACATAATTCGGTGGATTAACTCCTGAATCGATTCTACATTAGAACTCTCGGTCGATAATATTACTTTAATATTTATCTTAAGCCCGGAACACATGCATCTACGGTCGCGAATACTTCCGTTGAGCTCAATCCAAATTTCGAAATAATAACCTTTTTTACCCCACTTACCCAACGTAACAAGTTTAGCACCCCGGTGAGCCGAGCCTACTTCCTTGCGAAATTGGGATTCATGGGTTCTACAATTTGGTAAGGCTTGGTCTCAATTAATTATTATGAGAGGTCATGTCAATTTATTATCTATCTCGTTTAAGTGAACTAAATCGATGAATTAACGATAATTTTAATTGACACGGTTGAATACTCGATGAAATATGAATGTCATGTTGTGGCGATTTGGCAATGCATGCAAACTATTAAATAAAAATGCAAGCATAAAAATAAAACTCCTAGTATGGCCTTTCCTAGAATAGAAAATCATATAATCTTTTACAAGTTCGGAAACCAACTCCTTTGGTCCCTTGAACTTCATAAGCACGCCTCTCAAAGTCATTGTCTCTCTCGGAACGCCTTTCCGAATGGCATTGTCTTTGGGAAACTCCGGTATTACAAATAATTACAAATTATATATACTAAAATTACAATAATTTCCTATTATACATTTGTAAAATAAAATACCGGATTGTAAAACATCGACGACGTTTTAGAAAACATCGACGATGTTTTACATAAAAAAGATGTCACATGCCCTTAGCCTTTCTCTCTCTAAACAAATTTTCTCCCAAACTTTGAAAATCCAATAAAACACTCACCCCCTCCCTCACCCCCACAGCCACCACCGGCCCTACCCCGGCCGCCTGCGCCAGCCGTCCCGCCTGCCTGCCGCCTGCCGCCAGCCTGCGCGGGTAAGTGTTCTTCTTCTATTTTTTTTTTAATTTTGTAGATCTAGTTATATTGTTGCTAGTTTTTTTGTTTAATTTGTTTTAATTTGTTTGTTGTTAGTTTTTGTTTTAATTAAACTTATAGCTATTAGATTTTTCGTGGTTTAATTTGTAATTAGTTTGTATTAGATTGTTTTTGCTTTAATTAAACTTGTAGTAATATGTTTGTTCTTAGTTTTTAATTCTCTCAAAGTATTTGGTTTAATATGTTTGTTTTCTTGTTAGATTTGTTGTAAAATCTTATAGTTGTTTAGATTTGTTTTTTTGTTGTTAGTAATTTGTTGTTTGTTGTTAGTAATTTGTTGTTTGTTGTTTAGATATGTTTTAATAATTTGTATAAAGAAATAAAGAATCAAATTTTTTTCTGAGTTCTTCATCCCACCATGATGGGATTTGGAGGAAAAAAACTTTCCCCCATGGTTGGACAACCATTTCACACGTCCAACCATGGGGGAATTTTTTTTCCCCCAAATCCCACCATGGTTGGGCATGTGAAATGGTTGTCCAACCATGGTGGGATGAAAAAAAAATGGAAATCCACCATGGTTAGACAACCATTTCACACGTCTAACCATGGTTATCCCAAAATTTCCAAAAATATGTGAAAATTTTATCCCAAAATTTCCAAAATGGTTATCCACACCTTTTTTGAGATCGGTGTTACCGTTGTCTCAGGGGTTTGCCCGGGACTCCTTTGGCCGATATTCTATGTTGGAGGATGGTTCGCAGAGGGAGCCGCAGAAGAAGCCGCGGAGCGACACTGATTGGCTCCTTAGATCCCCAGTTTCTGGTGGGCCCCGTAACATTTCGGTGTTACGGAGTTTTGCTGGGCATGTGGCATTTAGTAGTTGGGAGGATGGAGTTTTGCTGAGTTATGTGGATGGGTTAGGGAGGATGGAGGTGCCGGCTGATGTTGTTAGGAGGTTTCAGCTGACTGGGTTGACTGGGTTGACGATGTGCTGCACGACAGCTTTGGATGAGAACCTTCTGAGCGCTTTCATAGAGAGGTGGCAGCCGGATACCAACACATTTCATATGCCTTTCGGGGAGATCACCATTACGCTTCACGATGTGGAGGAGATTCTTGGGATTCGGCCTCTTGGTACGAGGGTGTTTGTGCGGGGTACGTCCGCTGCGGGTTCTTCGAGGGACGAGTTGGGGTTGAAGATGGATGTGGCACAGTTTTTTGGTATACCTCCCGGCGAGGTGGCACCACCGTTATATAAGGGTGGTGGCTTGTTGGTGTCATCTTTGAGGTCCCATATCACGGAAGGGAACGAGCACGACTCCCTTCGTGCTTACTTGTTGTTGTTGTTGGGACAGACTTTGTTTGTGGACAAGTCAGGTGATAGGGTATCAGCTCAGTTGTTACCCTTGCTTGATGATCTGGAGCAGGTTGGAGAGTATGCTTGGGATGCCGCTTGTTTGGCTTATCTGTACCGGCAGCTAGGCATGGCATCGCGACGGGATGCTCGCGGTGCTAGTGGGTGTCTACCCTTATTGCAGGCCTGGATTTACGATTACTTCCCCCAGTTTCGACCACATGGAGGAGATTATTTGGAGGGTAGGCCATAGGTCAATGCTTGGAGGCACGTTCCTCGGTTTAAGGGCGACCCTGACCATTTTTCAGATGTGGCGTGTTAGGTTGGACGGGATTTGCAGGGATCATGTCAGATGGACGCCTTATTGGACGCGTATGCCGAGTTCTTCGAGATATTCTCACTATTCCGGCTATATTCGATTTCAGTCCATAGTTGAGCCGTCCCAGCCTGATCGGTGTATGCGCCAGTTTGGGTACATTCAGACTATCGCGATGCCGATGCCTATCCCATGTACCGAGTACCGTCCAGCGAAGAACGGTTATACTGTGGAGTTTAGCCAGGAGCCCGATACGATGTGGGGCCACGAGACTTCCGTGGTGAACTTCAAGAGTCGGTCTCGACGAGCTACGATGCCTTTCTAGGTATCTCGAGACTATGAGAGATGGTACGATGATATTTCTCACCGATTTTTCTTTCCACCTTCGGATCGTCTTGATTTTATGCGTCCACCATTTCACGCTGAGCTAGAGCTAGCCCTTGCACTTAGTCGGCAGTTCTCAGATGTCTATCGTTTACCTACTCCGGAGATGGAGCAGTAGCAGTTAGATATTTTGTTTAGTCAGATGAGCATGTACTACGACACCCATGATCAGGGTAACTAGTACCGGATATTTATGCATCGTATTTGTTTTATTTTGTTTTTATGTAGTATTGAATTATCTTTTATTTATTTAGTTATTTGTTTTTATTGGATTCTTGATTTATTTACTTTTATTTATATTATATTTGTATTGGCCACAACATGAAAACCCTAAAATTTTCTCTATTTAAACCCTTTACTCAACCAATTATTTCCACACAACTCACTATCTTCTCTCTACACTTAAAATATATTACCTCTCTTATCCTACACTCTAATCATGGTGATGACTAACATACAGCTGGTGAATTATTATCAAAATAAAATTAACGAGATAGTTAACGAGTTTCCCTTACTATTCGACCGCCTTATGATTGTGTTGAATAATCATGTACTTAATAATTTCATAAGTCGTGGCAATCCTCCCCTATCCTCGCTTCAACTAATGCATGGACCTATTTACGGTCTCAACAACCCTTCCATTCATCCTAGGAACGTAACAGAAGGTATCGTTACTTTTAATATATTGTCTAATTTTTCTAATCAAAAAAATTTGCAGATATTATTATGAAGTTTAATTTTTGTATTCTCAGAAAATGTCATCCTGACGCGAAGTGAGTGGGAGAAAGTGAGGTTGGAGATAGTTGAACTGTTGAAAAGGTGTTTGACAGTTGTCCCATATAGGACCTTACAATCTCTATGTTCGGGGGACGGCCGGATGTTCGTGGGGCCATTTTAAAGTCTTAAATCCTTTGAGTTGTATGTAACTCACGAAGAGGAGAAGTTTTATAGGCCTAATGGTTCTTCATCCGAAGGATATTCAACTGATTAAGTGTTGGCGTATTTCATTATGTGTATTAAGAGTCTTATTTACTTAATGAAATGTATGAAACGCTGATTAAGTTTTTAATTAATGATTAAAGTTGTAAGTTGAGTTGTCCCATCATTTTCAGAACTTTATTAAAGTTGTCAGTTGAGTTGTCCCATCATTTTCAGAACTTTATTAAAGTTGTCAGTTGAGTTGTCCCATCATTTTCAGAACTTTATTAAAGTTGTCAGTTGACTAGTCCAATCATCTTAATTATTAAAGTTTTTTGGATTATTTAAGGAGCTCACTCCACCATCATTTTTCACACAACTGACTATCTCATCTACTATCTCTCTAAAATCTCTCTTGTCATTCTCTCTATTTTCTTTCTTTCCTCCCTCATGCCTATGAACCATGTTGAACAGGTTAATTTCATACAAAATAGAATTGATGAAATTGTTAATGAGTTCCCTTTATTATTTCACCGTTTACTTATCGTGTTTAATAATAATATCATTTGGGATTTCATGAGGCGTTATGAACCTAGTCTTGTATCACTACCACAAATTAGGGCTGAGCAAAAATATACGATACGGTTTTAATATACGGATACGATACGGTATACGGTTTTAATTACACGGATTTCCGGGTACACGATACGAATTTCCGAGTATACGATACGGTTTTTAAAAACACCGTACCGGGTCTGGGTCGGGGAAAATCAAAACCGGGTATACGGTTTTGACCCGGTTTAATTAAAAATAACCAAAAAAAAAGTTGTATGTAAAATTTTGTTTTCTATTTTGAGTATATGGGTGAAATTTTGAGCACCAATCATTTTATATGAAACTTGTAATATACGCAACTCACTTTATCAGTGACAAATTTCTGTGTGAAATTTTGCAAATTTGTATTTTGCTAGTTTACCTACTGACTTTGCAAGTAATTGTGTTTTGTAATAATGATCCTAGTGGATTATATAAGCATCTTATTTATTGGTCGTAACTAATGTTGTGGACTCGATTTCCAGGTTTGAGCATTATCAGTTAAACCGGATCAGTGTATACGGTTTTCGGGTAACCGGTTTAACCGTGTATACGAAAACCGGGTACCCGCTTAAACCGGGTCGGATCCGGGTTCTAATTTTTGGCCTTCCTAAAAACCGTATCGGGTACCCGGTTTTGCTCACCCCTACCACATATGATGTGTACTCCCTATAAGACAAATTACCCTCATATTCGTGAAATGAATATAACAAAAGGTAAAATTAATAATCGCCATACGTTAATAATATCATTTCTTATCATTTTCATTTGTTCTTAATCATCACTTGTTATCACTTTATGTTGTTCTCTAGAATCGGTCCTACTGAAAAGGGATAAACTAAACAGGATCGAGACGGAGCTGATTGAGTTGTTCAAAAGATGTGGAACCATCATCCCGTCCAAGACACTGCATCAGCTAATGGAGGGTTACCAGGGTGATGGTCAGATATTCCATGGTCCGCTCGAGTCAATTTTTATATACCACATTTATACGGGATACCAGGACGAGGAGTTATTCAAGCCAAAGGATATACATCCACATATTACTCCACTGATTAGTCTAATAATGTTCAGTCTACTTTATGTATTGCCTTTAATTTCTGTCAACTTTAAATTCTGTCAGCTTTATGTAACCACTTTAATTTATGCCAGCTTTATGTATCCACTTTAATGTAAGTCAGCTTTATTGGAGTGTTGTCAACGTCAATTATATTTAACACCAACAAAAATTTACATTAAAAAAAACATAAAATACATAAATATTCATCAAATATACAATTACATTTTGAACATATTAATAAAGTGCTTAACCAAAGCTCAATTTCCGTGCAACTTCATCATCGGCGCTTTCATTTCTTCTTCTCCGACTTCTTCCCGTGGTGGATCCAATGCAAGCGTTCCAGTTCTCGATGTTTCTTTGGTACAAAGTATCGAGATGACTGACACTTTCCTCACCGACATCTACCCAACCATCGAACTGGCCCCAAAGCACCTCTGGTACGCCCTATCGTTTAGCCCAAGTTGAGATAAGGCCGATGGTGTAGTTTCTTTCTAACGGAGCACAAGGTGGTCCCGGAGGAAAGTCCCCAAATAAGTGAGTACGAGCAGTAGATCCATCGGTGCTAGGTGTCCCATATTTCCTTTGACTATGCTCGAAAGACGACTTGTTCCTAGTCGCGTGGATTTCTTAGGACGACCTTTCGGGTTCTCATTAATAGGAGGTGGCAAAACTTCCTCGTCCTCTGGATGTAGGACGTCACGCATCTTCTCGGATACCAACCTACGGCAAACCGGGTCACTGTTTCTAGCTTCCACTACTAACCCATCAAACTCATCATCATCGGTTCTCGGCATTTGATTAACACTATCAAATACCAAGGTCTTCCAAAAAACGTGAACATCCTCAACATGGACCCTCTTACCTCTTCTACTCAAATCAACCAATTTGCATGCATAAGGTAGGCCATGAGTTGTCTCAAGCACATGTCCACACCGCTCCTCTAACCCGACACCAAGACCAAGACCTCTCTGAAGCTCCTCCTCCATTAATCCTATTGCCTTCGTCGACACGACCCCTAGCAACAATGAGAAAAAACGACTAGTTATACGAGGCCGACTCCTTGAATCCTCAAGTGCCTTTCTAATCTCCGAGTGTTGACTTTCAAGCATGTCATTCATCTTCGACCACATACTATCAAGTGTCAAATTCGCACTTTTAAACCATGGCTTAAGTAGAGAATGAGCCGACTCGACACGGGAAGTAGACGTGTTACCGAAATGTAAGACATCGTTTGAATAACATCGCACAAACTTCTCCTTGTGCATCGTCCAAGTGCTCAAAACATAGTTCCCTAAGGGAACCCACTTGACGCGAAAACACTCCCAAGCTCTTTCAAACTCTTCCACGGTTAATGCATCAATAACCCGTACCCAACCCGCTTCTGGATTATAGTAGACAAGATCTCTATACCACTCCGTCTTGAATATGTTCAGGGTTTTGGCATTGATGGCGCGGTTCACTTGCCACCGACACAAGAAATGACTAGAACCGGGAAACACCTCCCTAAGATCGGCGATCAAACCCAACTCCCGGTCGGTGACAAAGACGGTAGGGGAAACAAAGACACATGCAAGAATGTCCGACAACCGCCTCCAAATCCACGTGTAGGAATCCTCGGACTCCGTAGGAACAAGTGCACAACCAATTAGGAACGAATTCCCGGTCAGGGTAATACCGACAATCTCAACCAGTGGATTCTTGTAGGTGTTTGTCTTGTAAATCGAATAAATGAGCACAACATAATGATAGGCTCGGAAAAGCTGCACGGCTACGGGATGTGCCATGAATATATGAGAGATTTGTCATGTCTCGGGATGACTCTCATGCCACTGCAAATAATGTGCTTCAACGGCAAGAGCAAACATTTGTTGTGCCGTGTTTCTTCCACCCCTAAATTCCCGCCTCAGTTTTTTCGTCTCGTTATATATCTGATTATTTGACGGTTGAGGTTTACCCGGCGTTCTTTGGTGAAGAGCGTTCTTTATGTGTTTTGGAAGCACACCGGCCTTAACGTGTTGCCTCACATACGCTTTCTCCTCGTCATCCAAAGCCGCAAAATGACGATCACCATCCTTGTAAACCACTTCCTCATGATTGTGAAACCCTTTACCCTCGGCGGTGATTATGTTCCAAACTGCACCGCTATCGTCACCTTGCCGAGGGTAGTTCTGCACGGCTCGGATACGGAAAGTGCATCCTTACTTATTCGACCTACGACGCTTCTCAGGATCATCAATTGGAGGAGGTCTACCATACCTTGAACATCGAAAGTAAGATGCCAACAACCCGTCTTTTCTTCTGTTTTTTGGCCCATTATTTGCTTTAACCAAAGCAAAACCATGATCCATTGCAATCCTACTCGCCCAATTAAAGGCATCATCACGGGTAACAAAATCTAACGTCGTATCAAAATACGCATTGTAATCAGTGTTATTATTCCCGAAATCCTCAAACGAGTCCTGTTCAATGCAAATACGGCACTAATTAGACATTAAATAATTAACATATATTAGTAAATCATGATCTACATACCTAAAATGTTATTAATCGGGGTTATAAAAAAAATGATATCATCTCACCATGGTCAGACAATAAAAGGGATGTCATGGACCTTGGCCAGACCTCCATTTCACACGTCTGACCATGGTGGGACGTGTGAAATGGAGGTCTAGCCATGGTTGGACGTCCATTTCACACGTCCCACCATGGTCAGATGTGTGAAATGGATGTCTGGCCATGGCTGGACGTCCATTTCCATTTTCTGTCCATGGTCAGACGTGTGAAATGAATGTCTGGCCATGGTCTATGACATCCAGTTCTTCGTCTTACCATGGTATTTTTTCCTAATTATTTTTAAAAAACCTCAATTGAATTTTAACTAATTAAGACGTTACGTAAATCAATAAAGTTAGATAAGTATAAACAAACAATTAAACGATTCCGGGAAAAAAATTTGACAAACGTAAAATTTGATTAATATGTAAACATACCGAAGAATGTTCGTCCCCCATGATAATCGATTTAGGGAAATTGTTGTTGTTGGATTTAGTAAAATTGTTGTTGTTGTAAGATTTTAATTTTTTTAGTTCAATTTAATTGTTTTTTATTTTGGGAGAATTAGAGAAGAGAGATAGAGTGGAGTGTAAACTACTAAGGCTTGTGAGTTTTAAGGATACTATTACTATGCTTACTTAAACTGAAAACAAACATATAGAAATGGAGGCTGTTTTAGAGAGAGTGATGTAAATTTAACTGAGACTCAAGGATATGACTTAGAGAACTTCCCCTACAGCAAGGCACAAGAGAAAAGGACTCAAAGACTAGTTCTGAGACAGGTTTAGAGTATTACAGCAATGCACAAACACTCTAGACTTAGACTCACCAACAAGCAAGTTAATCACAGCAATGCACAAACTTAACTTGACTCACAAAGCAAGACACTGATCAGACACCTTGGAGATGTATCAGGCTTGACTCAAACTACAGCACTTAGCACAAGTTTGAAAGATTTGAGGGATTTCTCAAAGCTAATTCATTCATAAAAATCTGCCTAAAACAATACATAAGACTCTCCTTATATAGGGAGGCTGATACTATGTGAACCCTTGGATGTTAAGTCCATCTAACAGCCAACTTTGGGCTTGAACTACTACAACAGCTAACTAATTAAGAGCCTCACAAGAGGACGAGTTTAACAACTAGCTAGTACAGACACAAAGACACAAAACAGACAGATGCAAAAAGCAATAAAGCAGTTTTTGGATTTTTCCTGAAATGGAAATCTGTTGTTCTTGTTGTCTTGCTACTTTGCTCTGGGTGTTTTACTGCTCCTTGGGACTCTCCACTCTTATTAGAACTTAGATAAACCTGCCTTGGATGAGGACAAGTTGACTTAGACAAAAGGAAACCACAACTGGACTTGTACTTTCTCTGCTATGATGCTCAATGGACTCTAGCATGGGCTGCTTGTAACTTGCGTTTTTGCTAGACCTCTAAAGGAACTCTCCTGGACAAACTTGTTGATTAATGGGTTGGCTTGATGGTAGGCCATGGTGGGGGTGGCTGGGATGCTCTGGTGTACCTCCTTGGTGTTGGGTTTGCTAACTGGTCTGCTGAGCTCTAACTGGCATTGTTTCTGGCTTGTGTAGGGAATGTGGACTGAATTGGACCTTGGCATGGCTTGGTGAGCCCTGTACTATCTTCCTCAATGTCTTGGCTTGGTTTGGCTTGAATTTGGCTTGCCATGGCTTGTTGTTTGGACCTTGTGACTCAAGCTTCCATCTGAGGGGGTCTTGGGATCAGGCTTGTCTGGCTTGTGGCTTGATCATCAAGGCCCCTTGGGTGAGCTCCTGCTGCAGCCTCCCTAGGTTGAAAAGGGCTTGACCTCAAGCCTGTGTCTTCCTCTCCCTTAGAGTCTTCATAGAAGGGACTAAGATCTCCAACATTGAATGTCCCACGAACTGCATATTCTCCTGGTAGATCAACTCTGTAGGCATTAGGACCTATCTTTTCTATGACTTGAAAAGGACCATCTGCCCTTGGCTCTAGCTTATTATTTCTTTTGGAAGGGAACCTTTCTTTGCTTAGGTTGATGCACACTAAGTCTCCTGGGGCAAAGTCTTTCTTGACCTTAGGAACCTTGGCATTCTTCTTGTATAGATCATTGGTCCTCTCAATTTGTTTTCTGACTGATTCATGGAGTTTTAGCATTTGTTCCACCCTCTTCTTGGCATCATAGTGGATCTATGTCCTGCACACATTAGACAAATTCAAAGGCATTAAGGGGTTAGTACCATAGACCACTTCAAAGGGGGAGTGGCCTGTGGCTGCTGATGGAGCTCTATTGAAAGAGAACTCTGCTTAAGCCAGTTTTAAATCCCAATCCTTGAGAGATTTGCTGACTATACAACTCAAGATCCTTCCCAAGGTCTTGTTGGTCACTTCAGTTTGTCCATCTGTTTGAGGATGATGGGAGGTGCTAAACAACAACCTGGTATTAAGCAGCTTCCACAATGTTCTCCAGAAATGACTCATAAACTTTGTGTCTCTGTCAGATACAATAGTTCTTGGAACTCCATGTAACCTTACCACCTCATCAAGATATAGCTCTGCCACACTCACAGCATCCTCAGTTTTCTTACAGGCAATGAAATGTGCCATCTTGCTGAACCTATCCACAACTACCATGATAGAATCTTTCCCTCTTGCTGTTCTAGGCAATGCTACTATGAAATCCATACTTACATCTTCCCAAGGCCTACATGGGACTGGTAGGGGAGTGTAAGGTCCTGTCTGAAATGAACTCTTGGCCTTTTGACAGACTCCACACCTGCTGAGCACTATTTGGACCTCTCCCATCATCTTAGGCCAGTAGAACTGATCCTGCAGTATGTCCACAGTCTTCTGAACCCCAAAGTGTCCTCCAAGGCCACTTCCATGCACTTCCTTGATCAATAGACTCCTATAAGAACCTCTGGGAACACACAGCTTGTTTCCTTTGAACAGGAATCCATTTTGTAGAGTGTAGGGTGAATCAATGGTCCTTGTTCCCTCTTTCTGTGCTAACCAATCTTCTGCAAAGTCTGGATCTTCCTGATACATATCCTTCATGAACTCAAATCCAAGAACCCTTTGCTCCATGGTTGATAGCAGAGTGTATCTTCTGGATAATGCATCAGCTACCACATTTTGTTTTCCTTCTTTGTATTTGCTAGAAAAGGTGAATGACTGGAGGAACTCCCCCTATTTAGCATGCCTGTGACTAAGCTTATGCTGGTCTCCTATGTACTTCAATGCCTCATGATCAGAGTGTAGGACAAAAGGCGTTGGCTTCAGGTAATGACTCCAATGCCTTAGAGCCCTGACAAGAGCATAGAACTCTTTATCATATGTAGAATAGCTCAGTTTGGCACCACTTAACGTTTCACTAAAATAGGCTACAGGTTTCTTCTCTTGGATGAGGACAGCTCCAATTCCCACTCCACTGGCTTCACATTCAACCTCAAATAGGCAATTAAAGTCTGGTAACCTGAGGATAGGTGCACTGCACAAGAGTTTCTTTATGTATTTGAAAGCCTGCAAAGCATTCTCAGTCCAAGTGAACTCTCCTTTCTTCATACATTCAGTGAGGGGTGCTGCAATGGTGCTGAAGTTCTTAATGAATCTTCTGTAGAAAGATACTAAGCCATGAAACCCTCTTACTTCTGTGATGTTCCTAGGAATAGGCCAAGACTGAACAACAGTGATCTTGTCTTGATCCACTGAAATGCCTCTACCAGACACCACATATCCTAGAAACTTGACTTCCTCAGTCATAAAGGTGCATTTCTCAAGCTTCCCAAAGCGTTTACTCTCCTTAAGTATCTCAAACACAGCCTCAAGGTGCCTCAAATGATCATCCTTGCTCTTGCTGTAGATGAGAATATCATCAAAGTATACTACCACAAATCTCCCTAGGCAAGGCCTAAGCACCTCTGTGATTAATCTCATGAAGGTACTTGGGGCATTTGACAGACCAAAAGGCATGACAAGCCACTCATAGAGGCCATGCTTTGTTTTGAAGGCTGTCTTCCACTCATCTCCTTCCCTGATCCTCAATTGATGGTAGCCTCGCCTCAAATCAATCTTGGAAAAGAACCTTGACCCACTCAGCTCATCCAGCATGTCATCAAGCCTAGGTATAGGGAACCTGTACTTGACTGTGATGTTATTGATAGCCCTGCTATCTATGCACATCCTCCAAGTTCCATCCTTCTTAGGGACCAATAATGCAGGCACAGCACATGGACTTAAGGACTCTCTTACAAACCCTTTGCTCATTAATTCTCCAACCTGTTTCTGCAGCTCTTGTGTAGCCTTAGGATCACATCTATATGTTGGTCTATTAGGTAGTACAGACCCTGGCACAAGGTCTATCTGATGTTCAATTCCTCTCAAAGGGGGTAAGCTATCAGGAAGTTCCTCTGGGAACACTTCCTTGAATTGATCAATGAGGGGTTTAACTTCTGCAGGGATTACCTTAGATTCCCCTTCCTGAACCTCCTTTGATAGCAGCATCAATACAGGTTATTCCTCACTACACTCTTTGACCATTGCTGATTCAGATAGAAACAAGACTCCACTAAAGTCTTCAGCCATACTGGGACTCCCATAACTCTTCTGATGAGGTGGCAAAGGGGCTAATGTCACCTTTCAGCTCCCATGTTTGAAGGAATAGGTGTTGCTTCTTCCTTGGTGTATGGAGCTTTTATCAAACTCCCATGGCCTTCCTAATAATAAGTGACATGCATCCATTGGAACCACATCACATAGCACTTCATCTTTGTACACACTTCCAATGGAGAATGAGACCATACATTGCTTGTCCACCTTAACCTCTGCTCCCTTACTCAGCCATCTCAACTTATAGGGGTGAGGGTGTTCTTGAGTACTTAGCTTCAGCTTGTCAACCATAGTGAATAAGGCCACATTGGTACAGCTTCCTCCATCTATGATGAGGTTACAAACCCTCCCTTGTATGGTACATCTGCTCCAGAATAAAGGACCTTTGATCCTCCTCCAAAGGTATCTGTTGTGAATGCATTACCCTCCATAGAACCAAGTTGTGTCCTGTGTCAGGGAGTGCCACTATTGCCTCCTGACTAGGTTCTTCCTCCTCACTCACCACTTCTTCAACCTCAGGCTCATCCCTCTCATACTCAACTAGACCTTCTTTTTCCCAAGTCTCAACCTCCATTATAGTTAAGGTCTTTTTAGAAGGGCAATCCTTCCTGAAATGTCCATAACCCTGACATTGGAAACATCTGATTCTATGCTCAGTCATTGAAGTGCTTGGCTTCTGACCCATGATGCCGTTTCCCTTGTCTAAGGTAGGTGGGGATGCTGTCTTAGGGGTATCAATGGTCCTCAACCCACTGTAACGTCTTGTTTGAAAAGGCCTAACAGGTTTTGGTGTAACAGACTTAGTCTTTCCTATCTTTTCAATTCTCAGAGATAAGTTAACAACATCATCAAATGACCACAGAGGTTGCATTCTAACCTTGTTAGCAATGCTCTTATCTAGACCCTCTAAGTACCTAGCAATCCTTTGCTCAGGTTTCTCATTTATATCACACTGCAAGGTGAGCTGTTCAAACTCTCTCAAATAGGATTCAACAGGTTTATCCCCTTGTTTCAACTTAGACAACTTGATGAACAGATCCTGGGTGTAATCCTTAGCAACAAACTTATCTAACAGTTTCTTTTTCAGTTTAGTCCAAGATTTGATGGGTTCTTTCCCTTCCCTAGCCCTTAACCCTTTCATGGTTTCATACCAAAGAGAAGCATACCCTTTCAGTTTAAGGATGGCTACTTTAAAAGACTTAGAATCATTATATCCTTTGTACTCAAAGATTCTTTCTACTTCTCTTAATCATTCTAACAAATCATCAGGATTAAGACTACTAGAAAACACAGGGATGTCTACCTTAAGATGCTTGTCTATGTGCCTGTGGATGGAAGCCCTGCTCCTTGTTGAGTCATCTGAATCTGGATACTCTTCATCATCAGGTGGCCTTCCTCTGCCTCCTCCTTGGCCTCTTCCACGTCCTCTGCCTCTTCCTCCTATGGCAAGATTGCCATCAAGAGGCTCATTCATAGCCCTTGTGAGTTGTGTGACAGTTCTGGTTATGCCTTCTACCATAGTCTCTAAGTTGGTGATTCTCTCTTCACTCATTGGGTTGTTTTTGTGTTTTTAAATGTGGTTAGGGAAAATGAACTCACTAAGACTCTCAACCAAAGCTCTGATACCAATTTGTAGTGTAAACTACTAAGGCTTGTGAGTTTTAAGGATACTATTACTATGCTTACTTAAACTGAAAACAAACATATAGAAATGGAGGCTGTTTTAGAGAGAGTGATGTAAATTTAACTGAGACTCAAGGATATGACTTAGAGAACTTCCCCTACAGCAAGGCACAAGAGAAAAGGACTCAAATACTAGTTCTGAGACAGTTTTAGAGTATTACAACAATGCACAAACACTCTAGACTTAGACTCAACAGCAAGCAAGTTAATCACTGCAATGCACAGACTTAACTTGACTCACAAAGCAAGACACTGATCAGACACCTTGGAGATGTATCAGGCTTGACTCAAACTACAGCACTTAGCACAAGTTTGAAAGATTTGAGGGATTTCTCAAAGCTAATTCATTCATAAAAATCTGCCTAAAACAATACATAAGACTCTCCTTATATAGGGAGGTTGATACATTGTGAACCCTTGGATGTTAAGTCCATCTAAGGGACAACTTTGGGCTTGAACTACTACAACAGCTAACTAATTAAGAGCCTCACAAGAGGACAAGTTTAACAACAAGCTAGTACAGACACAAAGACACAAAACAGACTGATGCAAAAAGCAATAAAGCAGTTTTTGGATTTTTCCTGAAATGGAAATCTGTTGTTCTTGTTGTCTTGCTGCTTTGCTCTGGGTGTTTTACTGCTCCTTGGGACTCTCCACTCTTATTAGAACTTAGATAAACCTGCCTTGGATGAGGACAAGTTGACTTAGACAAAAGGAAACCACAACTGGACTTGTACTTTCTCTCCTATGATGCTCATTGGACTCTAGCTTGGGCTGCTTGTAACTTGCGTTTTTGCTATACTTCTAAAGGAACTCTCCTGGACAAACTTGTTAATTAATGGGTTGGCTTGATGGTAGGCCATGGTGGGGGTGGCTGGGATGCTCTGGTGTACCTCCTTGGTGCTGGGTTTGCTAACTGGTCTGCTGCGCTCTAACTGGCATTGTTTCTGGCTTGTGTGGGGAATGTGGACTAAATTGGACCTTGGCATGGCTTGGTGAGCCCTGGACTATCTTCCTCAATGTCTTGGCTTGGTTTGGCTTGAATTTGGCTTGCCATGGCTTGTTGTTTTGACCTTGTGACTCGAGCTTCCATCTGAGGGGGTCTTGGCATCAGGCTTGTCTGGCTTGTGGCTTGATCATCAAGGCCCCTTGGGTGAGCTTCTGCTGCATAGAGAGTATAAGTGAATAAGGGCAATTTCGTCTTTCTTAATGAAAACGTCATCGATGTTTCCTAAAATGTCGTCGATGTTAACCAGCCATACAATAAAAGTGATACGAGATCACAATAAATTACAACGAAATCAATATTCCCTTACATTCCGGGTAATATCGATTAAAACTAAGGCCATACAAGGAAATATTACATAATTCAAAATTACAAAAATAAATTATGACATTCATAAAAGAAAATGCAGCATTATAATATGTATAAACACATGCTCATATTAAATGCCAAAACGCCCTATTTTACGGTTTATATCATATATAACCTAGTTTTACGGAAATGCGTGATAATAACACTTTAAAATCACCAAATAATACTTAAATCATATTTAATTCCAAGCTAATTATCCCAACTGATTTAGGCCTCAAAAATTAGTCATCACTCAATTTTTTGACAATAATTCAACTTGTTGTTATATAATTACTCAAAATTAGACTTTAAAATCGTATTTTAATCAAATAAATCCAAATTTAATTAAAATAATTTCAAATTTTAAACTTTAAATTTTTGAACATTCTGGAACATTTCCATGACACTCATAATGTCAAAAATCAAGGTTAAAAAGTTCGAATTTATTTTGAGAAAAATCGGTTGCGCTTTACCGGTTTTATCAAATAAAATACATAAAGCATGCGAAAATTAATCATATTAAATTTTCAACTTTAGATCTGAAATTGGGGCATTTAAGCAACGAGGAATAATTTTCTCATGACATGAAATTTATTTTAGCTATATTTGCTAAATAAGTCACTATTTATGCCGTTTTTACATTAAAAATTCATAAATCAGGCTAGACAAATCACATTAGTCTGAACTTTTCCAGTCCGACAGGAAAACATGCATGTGACAACATACTAAAATTTCATGGTCATACTAAAATTTTACATACAGTAAGTAAAATGTATTTGTGATATTGTGTAAACATTTCACGGTCAAAAGATATGTCTAACTATTTTTAGCATTTTAAACATCATTTTACTCATTAAAATGTAATAAAAACACTAAAAATCATTTTTGAGCAATATAAATTTTCATAAATCATCAACATGACCTAAAATCATATTAGGACCAGAATATATTGACATGCCAATTACTTTGTGATTTTATCTCATAAAACACAAATTACTAGTTTTCTTTAAGTTACATTAACTCGAAAAAACTATAAATCGATTATACATGCAACAACCAAAGCTCTCGATACCACTTGTAAGGTTCTCAAACTCGATATTAGACATTTCTAATATCATTTTATTAATAGTTTACTCTTAAACCATTTAGACCTTATGCATGCTTAACAAAATTGAGGAAAGAACAATTTCTTACATTGATTATGAAGTAATATGGGCACAATATTTGAACTCCTTTCAAATACTTTTCTTGAGCTACGAATATGAGGATGATCTCCAAGTTCTTAGTATAAGAACACTCCTATTAGTAGCACCCAAGACAACCCTTTTTATCTCTACTAATATACTACACTAGTATTATGAGTAGTAACCCTTTAAAATAAATCTAATAACTCTATTACTACACTAGTAATTTTATTAGAATATGAACTCTAAATTATGTGAAAACTTCTTGAGTTTTAGAGTAAGAAAGTGATTTAGAGAGAGGTGGAGATTGCATGCAAAATGAAAATGAAAATGTATGTCTAAATAAGAAGAAAATAATCCTTCTTATTGTTGCTGCTATGACCGGCCACCCAAACTCCACATGAATGGGTGTTGTCTCTTTCAATTGTTCTTAACAAGAAAGGTTGAGTGTTGGTAATAGTTTTTGTGCATGATTATGTCTAATTCCTAATTAGAATAATACACAAAATTCACCCTTTTTGTACACTACCAAAAACCGGTGCTCCCATTGTAAAATGGGTGTCCATTTTATTTTTGCATTTTGTCATTTGTCACATATGTGATATGTGACATGTAACATGTAATATTTGCTTATAAATGTACATTTAACCAATTTAAATGCAATTTCATAACAAATAAATTAGACTTAACATTTTAAGTCACATTTTATAATTACATGTAAATAAAATGGGTCATCTCATATTTGGTTAATATAGTCCACAACGATTTGTAATTATAATCAACTAATTTTGCTTATCTTAAATGTTTCATAAACATAATGCATTCTTAGTAATATAACAATTAAATTACTAAAATGAATCTTATTTAATCATATTATAATAAGATATATTTCTCACTTACAATATAAACTTGGTTCAATTTAAGGGATTAACTAATCTGTATCGTTATACAATTAATTAATGTACATGATTAGGGGATTCTCCTTTAGGTGTGACCTCAAGGGATCAACTGATCACCACCGTCTTACGACAGTAACGTCAAACACAATTGAGCCAATCGTTACCGATTTATGTTGACCAGTTGACTATAATATTCATCATCCCTTTGTATTCTTATTATTGAGATTTAATTATGTGATCGCACTATTGTTGAGAACATTTACTCCAACAAGTTGTCAGGTTGAAATCTTCGGTTGACCTGATGGCTATACGTTGATGTTTGCTTTGTCTAAGCCTCAGTCAAAGTGGGGGCTTTGTAGATACCTCGAATCTGCACCTTCCGCCAACCACCCAGTGATGATTGGGCCGCATGTTTGGTATGCGAAACGTTGTATGACAGTTCATAAGTTTGCCATCAAGTGATAGCTCAAACACTTGTGTCTACCCCTTGGTCGTCATCTACGTGTCGATCTGGTCGTTTTGCCAGTCATTGGAGTCATTTTGGAGTCCGGGTGAAAAACCACTTCATTTTCTATAAACCGTGTTTTAAAAGCGAGTTTGAACGCTCGAGAATATTCCGAATATTTTAATATTTCAAAACTTATCCATTTTGGTAAAAGATATCCGTATTTTATTGAAAAGTATTCAAGATTTCCTGCAATTCCTAACAAGAATGGCGGAAAGCTTTTCTTCATGGTGAGGACTGCTCATGAAATGACGCAGCAGGAGTTGCGCCTCTTCCAAGAGTCGCAGTGCCTGCTGCGCCTCTTCCCTAGCTTTGTTTTCCTGTTTCCGGAATATTTTCTAGATTTCTTTCCGTGTTCGAGTTATTCCAAAACTCTTCGGATTTCTCCCTATATAAGAAGAGGTTCGTGCTCACTTTTAAGGCACGCGAGTGTTCCACCCCTTCTCTTCTCTCTTTGCATTCTAGACCTTCTGAGTTCTCGTCACTGTGGGAAATATCGGTATACTTCCCTTTAAAATTTCGGATTATAATGAAATTAAACTATATGAATTTCTAGTCATAAATGAAATTGCATAATATAAAACAAGAGATTAAGAAATAACCTTCGGTCCTAGTAAAAGGCCTATGAAAAAATACCAAAGTAGGTATTCTCCTAATCGTTGCACCCAAGATGGATCAAGAAATGTCTTCGTCGTGCTAGAACGAATACCCAAAAATTACTTTTAATTTTGTGTGTATAATGATGATGAATATGAAGATGAATAAGAGAGTTCAAAATCGGAATTTTTCTTCCTCTTTTTCACTTGTGTGTGCCGTGAGAATTAGAGTAGTCTAGGGTTTGATTTTTTTTTCTTTTTATCTCACTTGAGCCGTGAGAATTCAAGAGGAAAGAATCAAAAACCCAAAAACCCTAGTTTCCTTATTTATTTCAACCTCTATTAGGTACTTAGCATATAATTTTATATGTACATAATGTAATATGTATTCTAATTATTACTAGTAATGGACCGTCACATAAACCGAATAATGCCGGACCAATACACTATAATAATATCGTGTAATACATATTCACCAACTTAAATATAACAGTTTACATTTAGTTTAGACCAACATTATATACATTGATTAAATATAACATTTTATATTCAATTACCAGCTAACATTATTTAATCGTTATTAAATAATCGTATCATCATCACATTTGACTAACCTTTTAGTCAAATACATCGACTAACCTTTTAGTCATTTAATAAGGCATCAATATGATTATTTTCTCAAATAATCACATCTCTCAAACACATCCTTTAGGTGTGACTTTTAGGGATCAGTTGATCACCGTCATCTGTATGACAATAACGTCAAACTTATCTAGCAAGCCAACCGTTATCGATAAACGTTAATCAACTGATTATAATACAAAGTATACCATGTGAACCTTAGCTGTTATCACACTAACTGTGGAGGACACTAGCTCCAACAATCTCCCACTTGTCCTTACAAGTGTATGTGCGATAACCGATTCTCATATCCTTAAATTTCTCCCACTCAATGTAAAACAATTTGCAAAGTCCGCATTCACAAAGGTCGTATTTTACAAGTGATCAGTATCAAGAGTGGTTTTCCCGACTAGAGAGTAAATCAACTGATAAACGAATCATTATTCGAGCATGGCCATGCATTTAAGTTACTACTCCTCGAGTGGCCCTGAGAAATAACAAAACCTGATAAAGCGTTGGATATTTTCCTCAACTCGAATCCGGCAGATGTAAGCACAGTATGAAATGACCCAGTAAAAATCTGCTTGGCCTCCTGTTACGGTCGACCGTGAGAAAGAAACCAAAGTCTCCCAAAAACTGCCTTAATCTCAAGAGACAGTCGATAGTCAAAAGAATCGACTCTAGGAACACTATGGACGTCCAATCCACGACCTGGCACCGAATGTTGTTAAACATTTAGGACTCCATAACGTCGTCACGAATTATAATGTCCTACGAGGTATCCTTATAACTCGTATTTGTGATCGATCAGTCAACAGTTTGACTTATGGCTCGTTGAACCCACCATCAATCGACTTAACAATATAATAGCCAGAGTTATCAGCTCATGTAGGCGATTAAGGACCAAAACACATATAATGTTATTCAGTTCACTTTGTGGTGTTCAATGTTGTCCATACAATCCACATGAAAAACAAAATATGAAAACAATACGATGAAGTTATTATTAGTAAATGAAAAGGATGTATCTAATTCATACATAACAGCTAATACAACTCAGGAACATGTTTAATTCCCATGGAAGTAACGTGCCCTACATGCTTATCATGTCTTAACGGTTTAGTGAGAGGATCTGCTATGTTATCATCCGTATCAATCTTGTCTATCACTATCTCCTTTTGCTCTACGTAATCTCTGATCATGTGAGCCTTCCGAAGTACATGTCTAGATTTGTTGCTAGACTTAGGCTCCTTAGCCTGGAAGATGGCACCTCTATTATCACAATAGATGGTGATCGGGTCATTCGAACTAGGAACTATGGCAAGTCCTTGTAAGAATTGACGCATCCATATAGCTTCCTTTGCAGCCTCTGAGGTGGCATAGTACTCCGACTCAGTGGTAGAATCTGCTATAACACTCTGCTTGGAGCTTTTCCAGCTGACCGCAGCGCCATTAAGAGTAAATACGAATCCAGATTGAGATTTCGAGTCATTCCGATCCGTTTGGAAGCTAGCATCTGCGTAATCGGTTGCACAAAGCTCAGTCTCTCCTCCATAAGTCAATACCCAATCCTTAGTCTTCCATAGGTACTTAAGGATATTTTTAAAAGCCATCCAGTGTGTTTCACCTGGATTGCCTTGGTACCGACTGGTCATACTCAAAGCATATGCCACGTCTGGACGTGTGCATATCATGGCATACATGATCGATCCTATGGCTGATGCATAAAGAATTTGACTCATGCGCTCAACCTCTTCAGATGTCTTGGGTGCCTGAGCTTTACTCAAATGCATCCCAGACGTCATTGGAAGATACCCCTTCTTGGAGTTGGTCATGCTGAACCTTTCAAGAATCTTATCTATATAAGACTCCTGACTGAGTGATAACATCCGCCGTGATCTATCTATGTAGATACGGATAACCATACTTTAACCGAAGATAAGAGAGGAATATCATTCCCTATCAAGAGTATGTCATCGACATACAATATCAAGAAAACGATTTTACTCCCGCTCGACTTGACATATAAGCATGGTTCCTCAACCGATCGAGTGAAACCATTCTCTTTTATGACTTGGTCGAAACGATGATTCCAACTCCGAGAAGCTTGCTTAAGTCCATAAATGGAACGCTTAAGCTTGCACACTTTCTTAGGATTTTTAGTGTCAATGAAACCTTTGGGTTGTACCATGTACAACTCCTCCTCCAAATAACCGTTTAAGAAGGCGGTTTTCACGTCCATCTGCCAAATTTCATAGTCATGAAAAGCGGCAATCGCTAAGATTATCCGAATAGAACGCAGCATGACTACGAGTGCAAACATTTCATCATAATGCAATCCTTGCACTTGAGTGAAACCTTTTGCCACTAGTCGTGCCTTATAGGTGTCTGGTTGTCCCCCTACAGAATGCTTTATCTTGTAAAGCCATTTGCACTGAAGAGGCCGAACCTTATCAGGCAAATCAACCAGATCTCATACGTCATTCTCATACATAGAGTCCATCTCGGATTGCATGGCCTCAAGCCATAGCTTTGAGTCAGAAAAGGTCATGGCTCCTTTATAGGTAGCGGGTTCGTTACTCTCTAGGAGCAAAACATCGTCTCTATCGTTCTCCTCGACCATACCAATGTATCTGTCTGGAGGTATGTAGAGTCTACCCGACCTTCTAGGTTCCTCAGGAATATTAACCACAGTAGAAGATGAAGGAACATCTTCCTCCATCGGTTGCTCGGTTGTTGGTTCTTGAATCTCCGACAGATCTAAGGTTCTATCACTCGTCTTGTTCTCGAAAAATTCTTTCTCTAGAAACTTCGCACTAGCCGCAACAAAAACACGTTGTTCGGTAGGTGAATAAAAGTAATGACCAAACATTCCTTTTGGATAACCAATAAAGTATGTCTTGACCGATCGCGGGCCGAGCTTATCCTCGTGTCTCCACTTGACATAAGCCTCGCAGCCCGAAACCCGAATAAAGGACAAGTTAGGGACTGTTCCCTTCCACATTTCAAATGGTGTCTTGTCAACAGCTTTAGACGGACTTCCGTTAAGTATAAGAGCAGCTGATAAAAGAGCATAGCCCCACAATGAATCAGGCACTACCGTGTGACTCATCATGGATCGAACCATATCAAGTAATGTTCGATTTCTCCGTTCGGACACACCATTTAATTGAGGTGTTCCAGGTGGAGTTAACTGTAGTACTACACCACAATTTTTAAGGTGTTGATCAAACTCATTCGAAAGATATTCGCCACCACGATCTGAACGCAGTGCTTTAATCTTTCTACCCAGCTGGTTTTCAACCTTATTCTGGTATTCCTTGAACTTATCAAAGGACTCACTTTTGTGCTTCATTAAGTAGACATATCCATATCTACTCAAATCGTCCGTGAAAGTGATAAAATATCTATAGCCATCTCTAGCGTTGATTGACATAGGTCCACACACATCAGTATGTATGAGTTTTAATAGGTCAGCAGCGCGCATTCCAACACCTTTGAAGGAAATTCGAGTCATTTTGCCTACGAGACATGATTCACACGTGCCAAATGATGCATAGTCAAATGGGGAGATAGTCCCATTGTCAATGAGCTTCTTCATGCGTTTTTCATTTATGTGTCCCATACGGCAATGCCATAGATAGGTTTGATCTTTGTCACCAACCTTTACCTTTTTATTACTCACATGCAATATATATGTGGTTTGATCTAAAACATAAATCCCATTTATGGAAACTGCTTTACCATAAATCAATTCGTTAAAAGAGAAAATACAGCTATTATCCTTTATTACAAATGAAAAACCGTCCTTATCGAGTACAAAAACTGAAATAATGTTTTTAGATAAACTGGGTACATAGTAACAGTTATTTATAAATAACTCAAATCCACTCGGGAGTTGGATTACATATGTTCCCACTGAAATGGCAACTACTCTTGCTCCATTCCCCACTCGCAGGTCCACATCACCCTTTTCGAGAGTTCTGATGTTTCTTAGGCCCTGCAAATGATTACAAAGATGAGAACCACAACCAGTATCAAGTACCCAAGTTCCGATACTTGCATGGTTAATCTCAATCATATGAATAAAAGATGACATACCAACAGGAGTGACGCGGCCTGCTTTTACGTCTTCAGCATACACGGGACAGTTCCGCCACCAATGCCCAGTCTTGTGGCAATGGTGGCGCTCAATGTTTTCTTTGTTCTTTGTCTCACCAGGCCCACTCTTGCCCTTTCCTGGCTTCTTGAATTTCGGCTTCCCTACAGCTAGGTCGGCCTGAGCCTTGCCCTTACCCTTACCCTTGTTTGCAATCATGAGAACGTCCTGCTTCAGGCTCCCACTCAATTTCAGATCCTTCTCAGCCTGTATGAGAAGTGAGTGTAGCTGATGAGGATTTCTCTTGAAATCATTCATGTAGTAATTTGCCCTGAATTGGGCAAAACCATCATGGAGTGAATGAAGCATGCGGTCAATGACCACGCTCTCTTTGATTTTGCAATCAAGTGCCTCCAGTTTTTCGAGATTCTCGATCATATCGAGAATGTGTGGGCTAACCGGTTGGCCCTTCTGGAGTTTCGCCTAAAAGAAGCGAGTGGTAAGCTCATACATAACGATTTGCGGTGCTTTTGAGAACTCGTTAGTGAGCGTGGTGAAAAACTTGTTTGCACCTTGGGCAATGAATCGTCTTTGCAAATTGAATTCCATTGAAAAGATGAGTACGTTCTTTATCGCACTCGCCTCCATTACGAAATCACTATAAGCAAGTGATTCATTTGCTCCTGCATTAGGGCCTGGGTTAGGCGGTAGTGGCTCAGTCAAGTACTTGAGCTTACCGTCAGCTGTGGCAGCATCCGTAATGAAGCCTCCCAGTCCGCAAAGTTGGACCCGTTATTCTTCAGTCGCGTGTACTGATTCATGTTGTCCATGAACATCTTAAGCCAAGATTCGCTTGCGAACGTGGCACTTGGCATAGGGGCATCAGCATGTCCAGCCATTTGTTATAACAGTTTTATCGATATAAATGAATGCTACACTGCGAAAAAGGAGATAAAACATAATAAGCATTTTCATCGTTTTAATTAAGTCTAATGCAAAACCGATTAATGCGAAGACTCTTGCATTTATATAATTGACCTCCCTCAAGTATTATATAAATGATCCCAAGACTCAATTTCTGTAAATTGATAAGCCAACTTCTTGGCTTATTCTACTTTTAGAATTCCTGGTCGATAAATTTCTGTAAATTCTATCTTTAGTCCATCATAATCACGAGATATTACTCGGACTATAATGTTGAGGTAAAATAGGTCAACACATACTACTTACCCAACGTAGAAGGGATCATATGGAGAGTAAGGTCCTATATTCCTACCGACGAAGAAGGGAGTCATAGCAGTTTTCCCTATAAAGACTTATCTCAATTTTGGGTTTTAGAGGAAGGTCCATCAGCTTTAATTTTATTCATTTAAGTGAACGAATGATCTAGCATTTTGAGAATGAATAATTTAAGATGATAGCTTTTAGAATTTTGAGTGACATCTGGATGTCCATGATAATTAACATACAATCTATATGAGTCAATTTTCATGCAATTAATAAGTAGTAGGTGGTTTGGTTTAGGCGGAATATGATGCACTAACTATCATGCAAAAGGAAAAACAATAAGAACGGAAAAATGAAAAACAAAGTACAAAGTCCTAGTGTGGCCTATCCTATCAAAATAGAACAAAAATTACACTTTGGAATCCATCCTTATGGACCCTAGAAGCTTGACTTGATGTTCCATCTTGGTCCATGTAGCGGGAGTGAGCTATCCGATCTCCATCTTGGGTCTTCTCAAAAATACAATTTTTTTTTAAAATTACAAAATATAAACCTATTTACATTCTAATTTAAAAATTATAATTAAAGATTACAAAGGGGAGATTCGAGATCTCAAAATACATCAAAGACCATGTTACCATCATTACGATAACACAATCTACTACGGCCACACTAAGCAATACAAATTACAACCTCTTGTAAAAATACCAAAATAATCCATTCATCCATTCATTCATTCATTCAACAAAATAAAATGCATCAACAAAATAAATTAAACATTCAAGACATAATTCATTAATTATAATGATTAATTTATCCAAACCACCTTTAAAATGATCAAAATTATGTGACAATTCCTTAATTGCACACAACAATTTTAATCAACCATAATCCAATTTAATTCATATTATCGGGTATAACATAAATTAAATTCAACATTATTTTAACCTTTTTAAAATAATAGGGTATCTATCATTGTGAACTTTTTCACTGTGTAACAACCCGAAAAAGTACCCAATTTGCTTAAGCAATAGCTTATGGATATTTTTCAGTAGAACTTAAGTTTTTAATATAGGAATTTTTGTTCCGAGTCGTATTTCGAAATTCCGCGTTCGTATTTGGAATTTTTGAGAGATTTCATGAAAAGACCGTTTTTGGTCATCTTTGACTTTTCTTGACTTTTAAACCGTCTTTGACTTTTTCTTGACTTTTTAAAGGCGTCATTGACTTTTTATTGATTTTTAAGTCGTCATAAACTTTTCTTGACTTTTAAGTCATTTTTGACTTTTCTCGACTTTTTAAGTCGACTTTGACTTCCGTTGACTTTTTCCCGACTCGCCTCATAAGTTTGAGGACCGAAATTTTATTTAAAAAAAAATATATTTTTGATTTATTGTTATTAGATTTATTAAGATTTATCATTAATTTATAATAATTATTTTGTAATTTTTCGGAATTTAGAAGAATAACTTTTACGGTTTAACCAAACGCATTTTTTAACTGTTCCCGGGTCAACTTAAGTCCCGAAACCCGACTTTGACATGAGTCATACGCCCCATGTCATTTTTTTTCCACTCATATTAGATCTTTTAATTAATATGATTAAACTAATAAAAATATCTAATATATTTGTAACTTTATCGGTCTGTCAACTTAAACTCCGCAAATCGCGTAAAAACAGACCCGATTCCTCTCCATTTCACACGTCTCTTTTTCCCCTCTTAAGCCTTGATATTTTCTTTCTTTTCATTACTCACTAACAACTTTTCATTTTCCAACAAATCAACTTAAGATCAAATTAATCGTTCTTCATCGTTCTTGAACGTTCTTCGTCGTTCTTCATCCGTTCTTCGTCGTTCTTGAGCAAAATCATCATAAAACCTTCATTTCGTAATTAAATCCGTCCTAACTTATATTTCTGGAATCTCCT
>JAIUZE010019875.1:0-17478 GCA_022085475.1 Heliosperma pusillum
AGCCGGCTAAGATTGATATTTTGATTCCCGATTGTTACTGAGATCACATATTACGTGTTGAATTAGGTTTGAGTGTATCAGGGCCATGTTACATGGTAACGCCTGGAGCCAGCATACCATCTTCCTACCTCGTGTTCAATATTTTATTATCGGATTCACAGATAGCGTTCATATGTATGTTATATGTTTAGTTTAATTGTTTCATAACATGAATACATACCATATATGTCAGTTTTGTAGTGTCAATAGACATTGCTTTATGTTTATTCTGTTTATTACTCGACCATTTCGTGCTGGGAGAACTCGGAGTTACTCACTCCCACTGACTGTGCTTCCTTGTTTATTTTAAAGCGTTCGAACAGTGGTGATCCTATTTCTCGGGGTACATTGACTATCTAGCGCGCTGAAGTTTTTACCTTGGACCTTATTCGTTCTAGATTTTATTATTATACCTCTTTATGTTCCGGTATTTATACGGGAGATATGTCTCCCGTCTTGTATATTTCTTTGTATAATATTATTTCCGTTTTGTAATGACCTTTTTTATTTATGACACCTTCGTTATGTATTATTATCTTTTATGTATTTAAATAATTTTTTTTCTTTCCGCAAATTTGAGGGTGTCGCAGAATTCCTTAATTATGTAGAGTAATTTATCCAAACCACCTATTTAAAATGATCAAAATTATGTGACAATTCCTTAATTACTCACAATAATTCCAATCAAACATAATCCAATTTTAATTCATATTATCGTATAATATGAATTAATCCAAGGTTATTTTAAACCGTTTTAAAATAATTGGGTATCCAATAATTGTGAACTGTTTCACAACAACAATTATACATTATTAATATAATGCATAAAAGAAAAAAATTCGGCCAAGATATAAAAATAAAACAGAAAAATCCGAATTTTTTTTTATTAAGCTACGGCCTGTTTTTTTTTTTTTTTTTTTTAATTCGATGTTGCTAATATTTCAAGATCGGTACAATTATCAACATTTAATCATTATTAAACATTGATACAAACTAGATGATTCAATTTAACATTTTAAAATGAATATCTAAATCATGATTAAATTGATTATCTTAATATTTGACTAATCATAATTGATTTGAACATCATTAAAATTAATGAATCATGATGCAAAATAACAATTTAACATCATGTATACCGAAAATATATAGCAAAAACAAATGTTCATTAACATTCAAAACAATTTCCATTTACATTCTAATTTAATCCTTATTAAATTAAAACATGTACAAATTTATCATATTGTCATCTTAACATATTAAAACAACAATATCAATAAATCAAATGAAAACAAGAATCAAAATCAAAAAAAAAAAAATAGCCGGAAAAATAAAAAAAGCCGGAAAAAATAAAAAAAAACCAGCCGAAATATAAAAAAAAAATTCAGAAAAATTTTAATTTAATATATTTCATCATTTTTGAAAAATCATATAAAATAATTTCGTAGCCTTGGCTCTGATACCACTTGTGGGAAATATCAGTATATTTCATACATGAAATTTAAGGATTATAACGAAATTATAATATATGAAATACGAGTCATAAAAGAAAAGCATAAAGATTAGAATCAACCTTTTGGTCCTAGCAATATGGCCTAAGAACAAATATCGAGATCGATATTCTCCTAATTGTTGCACCCAAGATGCTCTGAGAAATGCCTTTTCTTGTGCTAGAATCAATACAAAACTTACTGCTAAATTTTGTGAAAATTTGTTGTAATTGTGATGATGAGAAAGTAGAGATGAAGAGTTTATATAAAACTCTCCTCCTCTCCTATTTGGACCGTCCAACACAAGTGGAGGAAGAAGAGGACTCTTTTTCCTCTACTTGTTTTTAGGTAGTGGAGTCAAGATAGGAGTCTTCTCTCTTTTATTTATTTAATGTATAATATGTGTATGTATTATTATTGTCACTTATCACATATTAATAAGTCCATACAACATCTTGTAGTCGATTTACTAATACCGGTCTGGCATCATTTACTATGACAATATCGTATAATATATACGTCAACTATAAATATCGTATATTTATAATTTGGTTATTAAATATAAAAGTTTATATTTAATTACGAATTAACATTTAATTCGTTTAAGCTTACATTATTTAATCGTATTAAATAATTACATTATATACATTAATTAGATATAACAGTTTATATTCAATTACGAATTAACATTTAATTCGTCTCAGCTAGTATTATTTAATCGTATCATCATTACATTGACTAACCTTTTAGTCATATATATCGACTAACCTTTTAGTCATATAAGGCATCAATATGATTATATTTTTCATATAATCACATCTCTCAAACACATCCTTTAGGTGTGACTTTTAGGGACCAGTTGATCACCGCCATTAAAAAGACTATAACGTCAAACTTCTAGCAAGCCAACCGTTATCGATAAACGTTAATCAACTAAAAGAATACTAAGTATACCATGTGAACCTGTAAGAGTATTATACACGTTATCACACTAACTGTGGAGGACACTAGCTCCAACACTTGATGCTTATATGCATGTTTTAGTTGGGAAATGATGAGGATGTTAGGAGGTGAGCGCAATGCGTTGATCGACGCGGCCGTCAAATGTTGTATCCTTGCGAGGTGGTGTCATTGCATGTACCGTACTACCTTGACTTTTGACTATAGATCTCTTTCCGCCTCTTTTGTCTGGTTTAGCCTAATTTGGGGTACTCGATTTCCTTTGTGTTGATCGAGTCTTGGATAAGGAACGCCATACCACATGTTGACTGGGGAAACGTCTTATCCCGAGAGTCTGGCCAGGTTTAGACTAGGACCCTATTATTATCGTCGTCCTACCGAGAGGATTAGAGTCTTGTGTGTGCGAAACGTCTTATCGCACACTGTTCAGGGGAACGTCTTACCCCGTGGACATGTTTGTCTAGGTCACGAGTATACGAAACGTCTTATCGTATACGGTTCAGGGAAACGTCTTATCCCCGTGGACTTACATTGACTTGTCTTGCTATTGTACATGATGCTAGTGCGTGTCATTTACCGTGAGAGTTATGTTGCTATATTCGTATGTTTGGATGGTTGGTTATAAGTTGAATCACATGTGAACCTTGAGTTGGATTCTTGCATGAAATAGATGATTCAATTGGTTTGTATGTCTAGTCTCTACCTTATAAAGTATATGCCACTAACGGTGAGATGCAAGCCCTAGCGTGTATATAGTTGCCTAAGGGTGTCTTTCCCGAGTCGGTTCATAACCTGATGCTTACTGTTTGGTATTCCATATGCTTTTATCATATCATATTGAAATGTATGTTTGTACTTCACATGATTCATTTGTTTATAAGTTTTCTTTTATATGTTTAATTGTCGTATATGAATGTTTACTTGTGATATAGCTGTGAGAACCCGGAGTTACTCCCCACTGACTGTAGCGTTCATATTTTATGAATGTACAAGTTGCATGGTTGGATCTTTACTTGCCTTTTTGGGTTTGTGTGTGAGCTAGCGGGCGTTGGCCTTTGACGATTCACCCCTTGATGTTCTTAGCTAGTTCGCTAGACTTTATTTATGCCATGACTACGTTTTGAGAGACTATGTCTTCTTGTAGTATTTCATACTTTAGTTTGTATTTATTTGACACTCCTCGTATCTTCCTCTTGGCAAGTAAAAAATTTCAAAAATCTCGTATTTCCCGCTATTTAAATCGCATGCTTGTTATGTTTTATTTCCGCTATCGCGAGGGATGTCACAATCGTCCTTTAGGTGTGACCTTAAGGGATCAACTGATCACCACTGTCATACGACAATAACGTCAAACTTTAGTGACTCAATCGTTACCGATTAATATTGACCAATTGACTATAATATTTGTCATCCCTTTGTATACTTATTATTGAGATTTAATTAAGTGATCGCACTATTGTTGAGGACACTTACTCCAACAGTGATATCACCCTTGCCTTTCATGTAGTGGGAAATGGATATCGTGGGTACATTACCCTCGGCTCCAGGAAACAAAGTCTTCATATTAGCCATGACACACTGCTAAAGTCAGAAGCATTTTGCGCCAGGTGCAATATCGCCCTGCTAAAGTCCACCCCCGGGAACCCCCGGTCTAATGGACAGACAAAATCTAGCAATAAAATCATTATAAACAACATGAAAAGGCAACTGGAGGAAATTGAGGGCAGATGGGCAGAGGAACTACCACTAGTCCTTTGGTCTAACAGAACCACCCCTTAGGTGGCTATTGGACAAACACCCTTCAGCCTGGTGTTTGGAGTATAGGCTATTATTCCATCATAAGTAAGGGTCCCTACCCACAGTTATGGCTGCATAATAGAAGATAAGAATTAGGTGGAAATGGCGCTGGACATAATAGATGAACTCAGAGCCAGCGCCTAGATACAGATGGCCTCATACAGACAGACGGTAGCCATAAACTACAACAAGAATGTAAAGATAAGGACCCTGCAGGTAGGATAACCTAGTTTGCCAGCTACGTTGGAACATTATCCATCTGAAGAAATATTACGTCTGAAACATAAGCCATAGATAGGCACCCAGTTTGCCAGCTACAACTCTGCCAGAAATCAAATTCTTGGAATATTTCGTCTGAAAACATAATCGACATAAAGGAACTCAGTCTGTCAGAAGCAATTCCACCTGAACTAAGGTTTCTCGGAATAGTTCCTTTTTTAATTAAGTATTATCTAGTTTCAAGGGCATCTTTTGTAAACATTATTAGTTTAATAAAACCCCTTGGATTCTTGTGAGAAAAGATCTAGCTCTGGTTTCTCAAAATTCCTTTGTATTGTCTATCAATCTATGATATTTTAATTGCAGCCCAAACTTTTAAGTACTCTATCTTTGTTTAATGATTGGTCTGGTGAAAATTTTATTACAGAAGGCGTGTGGTAACAGCTAAGTACATACGAACGGACAGACACGCCTCCAGAAAACTCTGCACCCACGCAAGCGTGACTCCTTTGTATGAGTGGGCAAACAAAATCCGACAGCCACCAGTCAAACCATGCCGGCTAAACAAACAACGAACAAAGTAAAACATGCACAACAGAATAAAACACACCAGAAAGATTATGATCACATGGTAACAAGGCCTCACCTGATAACAAAACCCATTCATAACATATGCCTTAAACAAGGCCCAGATGTTCAAACGATATATATGCCTTATTCCCTTGAATAAGGCCAAAACGTTTCATAAAATATACCCTGCTCCCTTGAGCAAGGCCAAAAGCAAAAGAAATTGTTCACAAAACAACCAAATTTTTACGCCACGTAGGGCCTAGAAACTAACAGAATGCAGGGAAGAGGAGTCAGTCCAGCAGAACATGCTCCACAGGGCCCCCACCAGCACCACCAAGGCCCTACTCAGCAACTGAGGGAGCCTCACTGCTAGCAGACGAATCGGCTGGATCCTGGACGTCAGTAGTGCCTACCCTAAGCTTCTCCTCCTCCGCGAGAGCATCCTCTTCCTCGTCCACAGGGATGTCATCATCCTCCTCCTCCGGGAAATCCATCTCAAAGTCTAACAACACGCCTAGATTAGGCTTCTCAGTGAAAGCTTCTGCAAACGTCCGCTCCTCCTCCTCCATGTCCCAGGACAGATGCTCTCCAACCTTAAACTCCTTGATGCACTTAATCTTGGTCTCCCAAGCAACGTTGGCCGCCGTATCAGCAAGAACCCTCTTTAGATTAGAGACCTTGTCCCTCAGCCCTTTAACATCAGCAGCAAGCAAGGAATTGTCACTTAAAGCCTGGGAAAGGTTATCTTCCACCTCCGACAGTCGCTTTCCCTCCGCCTGCTTCTACCTAGTTTCCTCCTCCAGCATCCTGCGTACCAAAGTCAGCTCCAACGTTGCCTGAGTTAACTTTTCTTGCATCTCAGCTCGAGCTTGTCTCCCTAGATCCAGCAACGCCAATATCTCACCCTACTCATTCAGGAGATGCCCCATTCCGTCCTCCAGGCAGGAAATCTTTTTCATAAGGTATAATGACATTTAAAGGGACTACAAGACAAACATATCGGGGTAAGAGAGAAGGGAAGATAAGGGTTAAAGTCACAAGAAGCACAACAGGATGGAAAACATACTTCAAAAGAATGCTCAGCAGCCTGCTTCGCAACATCCCTTAGAAGCCTCCTCTCCAGCACGGAGTGAGGGCCTGGAAGCAGAAAATCGCCTAGTTTGGGTCAATGACCCATGTACTTGGACATGCCAAAGTTGCCTGGAAAACGAAGCACCGTCTCTGACAGAGCGTTAGCGAACGTAGAAGCACTGGCCCCATGAGCTTGTGCAGACCTAGGTTCGGGATCATTAACAGTAGGAGGATAACCAGGGGTACTAGATTCGGACGGTGGATGAAGGGTTGCAAGAAGAATAACCTCAATAGGATCAGACTCGGAACCCAAACCTGGTGCGGGCCTCTTCCTTGGAGAGGACCTGACAACAGAGACATGGTCTGCCTTCCTTTTCTCAGCGGGTCTAGAGGAAACCGTGGCGGCCGTTTTCTTCCTTTGAGCCAGAATCATGTACAGGGTGACTTTGGGCTTAGAAGTTTCTGGAAGCACGAAAAACATACATCGAGAACCAGAAGCGCTAAAGCTACAATCCATAGATGGTGTAAGGAGTGTACCTAGAAACATATCTTCTACTTCTTTTTCACAATTAGATGGGGAAGGAGATTCACCAGCCTTGAGAGCCAACAAGCGCGTAAATGATCTCTACGCAAGAGGCATAACAAGCAACTTGGTCAAAGAGAGCACCTCGTCGGTAGAAAGAGGAAAACGATGTAGACCTACTACGAGAACCAAGTAAGGAAAGTAAGAAAACAAGAGAACAACCAAGGAAAGAGGCACACAAATACCTGTTGTAGAACGCCACTCAGATTATAAGTAATCAGTCGAAGGAGGCAAAGAATCAATCTGCACAAAAATAATGGGACGGAACCAGTCAGTATCATTGGCTTTAGGAGGAAAGACTATACAACTGTCCTCGTTATTATCCTGGGTACGCAAGGTGACTTGATCGTGACCCAAGGATCTAATCGAGAAGAGATGTCCCAAATCACCAAGATCAATCCCCGTGCCATGCAAAGAGATCATGGCGCTGAGAGAAATCAAGTTGCGCCAGGCATACAGAACAACCTGACACACGACCAATTCGTTGTGGCGGAGCGGCCTCAAACCCAAAGAGAAGGGATTAAATTACAGACAAGTCCACCTTGATCTTTTAAAGTATGCCTTTTGACCAGAGAGGGGGACATGCACCACCACCTCCTCATAAAAACCGAAGAACTCCCGGATAAGGGAAATGTCAACCGACTCGAAAATCGAATTGCACGAATGGAGCTGCGGAGAGAATAACTCCGGATGGGAAAGGATCCAAGGGATCAACGGAAGGATTAGAGGACGAGGTGTGAGATGATATAGTATTCTTACGAGCCATGGTAGAAAATAGAAGGGGAGAAGGAGGTTACCTGGGAAAGAAGGAAGTTGAAAGAAGTAAGAGGAAGTTGAAGGCAGTAAAGGAGGTAAAGGAGGCAAGTAAAAAGAAGAGTTAGGTTTAAATAGGACGAAGGATTTACGGTTGAGGAGGTTAATGTGAAATGATAGGCATGCTCGGGGCAGTCACGTCGCTTCAGGAATACGCGGCTGAAGAGTTTGAAATTCCCGCTGAAAAGAAGTTTTTACACGGAAATTTGGGGGCAATTATTAAAGGTGAAAATCTGATCTTTTACCTCCATGATGTAGCAGGATGCAAACCAATTCTCAAACGCTCACATGATGGAAAGTTGAGGGAGAGAGAGAGGGAGTCAAAGCAACTTCCTCCTATCTTCGTGGGAGGTTGCTACTTTTCTGAAAGACGTGCCTGAGAGAACGGACTACAGCAAAACCCTAGCAAACAAGACAGAGAGGCATCTAATCCTCATATATCTGAACTCACTACACAAAAATAGAACTCAGGCGACTGCTCTAGGCGGCAGAATGTAGTCGCCAAATCGTATTTGGCGACTGAAACTAGTCGTCAATACCTAGTCGCAAGCCTTAGTCGCCAAATGGAATGCAGGTGACTGATTGCAGTCGCCGAATTTGGCAACTGATAAAAGCGTCGCCAAATTAAGAAAAAGGCGACTGACACGGGTCGCCAAATTAGCCAATGAATAGGCCTGTAGACGCCAAATTGGCGACTGAAAACAGTCTCCATTTGACTGAGTTCACTCGCCAATTTGGCGACAGCATCGCCAATCAGTCGCCATGATCAATTACGGATCAATAGCCATTTTTTTGGATACTCTATTTTGGCGACTGAAAACAGTCGCTATATGAACATTTCAGTCGCCAAAAACAACGCTATTTTGCAAAAAACAAAATCCGTTTTTATCATGCCATTTCATTACCATACCCTGCACAAAACTTTGCTACAATAGCAAACAACAACAATGTAAACATTTACAACACTACATAGAGAAACCAACACTTTCATATATTAAATGAGAATCAATCCAAGTTTACAAGTCTTGAAAAAACAAAAGATACAACTTTAAACATCACAATTAGCAAAGAGTTTCTAAACATAACTGACATTGTTAGGTTCACATACCTACACTTAAGACATTTCTTAAGTAAAACTAATTAACTCTTTAATTAGTTACCAGATCTAGTTACATGCAAATAAATAAAACAAGGTAGAGAAAGATTTTGTTCCTCACATTGATTGTATTTCGGGTAAAGGACACAAGTACAAGACACCTTCTTGTACTTGTTCTTGAGCTTAAGAATGTATGGATGAACTTCCAAAAGCTCCAAGTATAGGAACTCTCCTTGGTGATGCACCTAGACTATCCTTAATCTCTTGAATATTGTTTTACTAGAACAATAAACAAGATCCCCTTAATAACAAGTACTAGACACTTGAAATTTCTACTTTAGAAATTCAAGTTCAAGCTCTTAGAATAAGTTATATGAAACTTCTCAAGTTTCTTAACTTATCTTATTTTTCTAGTGAGATGTTGTATGAATATTATGAGATATTTTTAAGTAAGTTCATAAGAGGAAAACATCCTCTTATTTGAACAAGAGCAACCGGCCAAGCATAGGTAACAATGAGCATGCTCATTACTTTTTGTCTTAACAAGATAGTAGGGTGGCTATAGGTGTTTAGGCTAGTAATGATTATGTTTAATCATCATTAGAATAATGTTTAAAAACCTACCCAACCATCCCACAAAGCCGGTTTACCACTTAAAATGGACTCCATTTTATAAAATGAGATTTTGTCATTTGTCACATATGTGACATGTGACATGTGACATGTTATCTAAAAATATAATTATGTATTTAACTAATTAAATACAATTTCATGTCAAATAAATTAAACTTAACATTTTAAGTAATAATTTATAATCACACATATATAAAATGGGTCATCTCAGATTTGGTTGATATGATCTACAACTAATTGTAATTATGATCAACCAATCATGCTTATCTCAAATGTTTCATAAACATTAAGCATTCTAATATAACAATGATATTATTTAATCTTATTTAATCATATTACAATAAGATATTTTTCTCACTCTTAAACTTGTTCTGTTTAAGGGATTAATTAATCTGTATCGTTATACAATTAATTAATATTCTTGATTAGGGAATCGTCCTTTCGGTGTGACCTCAAGGGATCAACTGATCACCACCGTCATACGACAGTAATGTCAAACTCTAGCAAGCCAATCATTACCGATTAATGTGGATCAGTTGACTATAATGTTAATCATCCCTTTGTATTCTCGTTAATGAGATTTAATTAAGTGATCGCACTATTGTTGAGGACACTCACTCCAACAATCTCCCACTTGTTCGCAACAAGTGTGCGTCACCAATTCTCTTGTCCTATTACAATCTCCCACTCAATGCAAGGTGTCTTGCAGGTCGTACTTACACGTGATCATATCTAGAGTGGTTTTCTCGATCTGGAGAGTAACTGTCTGACCGGAATTATCTACCATAGATACCTTCCGAGCGTGGCCACGCATTTGCAGTTCACTACTCCTCGAGTGGCCTCGAGATATTTGTTAACCCTGACAAGGGGTTGGACAATTTCTATTGCACTATTCTCTTCGTTCACTCACAGTCCTTCATGACCCAATAATTGCCCATTCACCCCTTTTTACAGAATGGCTTGGGGCAAAAATCAAAGTCAATCAGAAACTATGCCGACTTGGGCGAATAGTCTCTAGTCTAAAGAATTGACTAAAAAAGAATACTATAGTAGCTCTCGCCACGACCAGGCTTTACGAATTGCCAGAACTCTATAAGCGGTCACTGCCCGACAGAGTGTCCCATACAGTCTACCTATGTGATCGACTAGTCATCTCATATGACTCTATGGCACTTGAACTTGCCATCAATCACATCACATTCCAGTCACTTCGAGACGTCACCTCATATAAGTAACTAGGGGTCAAAGCTATGTTAATCCAGTTCACTGTAATAGGGTTCAAAGTTTTCACTACAACCTATTTAGATATAACAAAGCACAAAAAATGAGTTTTATAAACTCAAACGATAAATGTGATTATCACATATGAACAATCAACAAAATGTTATTGTTTCATATCATATAATCTAAAGTATACAAGTTCCATGACATTTCATGATTATCTTGTCTAAATGCAAAAAACGCTTGGATGGTGGATATACTATGTATCCATTTGTTCCAACTTTATAAATTGCTTATTTTTCTTTCCAATCATCATTATTCCCAATAACATGAAATTATCTAAGTACCTCACCAGATCTCTATCTAGTGTTGGGCTCTTTAATCTTGAAAGATGTTCCCACTCGTTATCATGATAACCACGTGATGGCTATCTTGGTGGAAGGGTCTACTCATTAGATCCTTGTAATCCACCTCATCCTCATCATTAAGTACTAAGACTCTATTTGTAGAATTTTCAATGATTGACACTTCAATCATCCCTTTTATTTATTCGCTTTTAATATAACAAAATTTAGCCTTGGATTTTGTTAGATCCTTTACAGGTTTGGAAACTTGGGTTCGTGTGACATTCAACACGCAACTATGTTATTATTACCAAACACAAGAATAAACTCATAGTTCTCCTCGAGAATCTCATGAACATTCTTGAAGGCTATCCAATGACTCTCATGTGGATTACTTGTTATCAACTTGTCATGCTCCAAGCATACAATTTATCAAGGTATGTGCATATCTTGGCAAATGTGATTGGCCTAATGGCGGAAACATTAGCAATCATGTGTATCTTCTCTCATCTATCACCATAGATTTTGGATTCATTCTCCAAGTCTTTCATCTAGAAATGATTTCTCAAACACTTCTCCACGGGAGGTAATGTTAGTACATCATTCCCAATGACCAATATGTCTCCTACATACGAGACATGGGAGATATTTTGCCTCAAATACGATATGCTTCTTCCAAGTCTTTCATCTAGAAATGATTTCCTAAACACTCCTCCACGGAAGGCAATGTTAGTACATCATTCCTAATGATTGATATGTCTCATACATACAAGACATGGAAGATATTTTGCTCCCACTAATCTTCATGTCCATACATGATGATATTTCACTCCCATTAATCCTCATGTCCACACATGATAGATCTAGCTCCCACCTAACTACATGCATAAACATGGCTCTTCGACAATTCGAGGAAACCATTCTCTCATGTTATGCAATGATTATTACAACCTCTCAAATGCTCTCTTAGGATCACACATTGATCTCCTAAGTTTTGTACGACAACTTGTCCAATTCTAAATGCCCAATTAGAAAGGAAACTTTAGACAACTCTTTGTCACTTTGTCATACATATACTTTCAACGAGGTGTAGATGCAATAATATTGGATCTCAAAGATGGTCATATTTTAACTTATATACAATACTTTACGATAAAGTTTTATTCACCTTGGGGAGGTCCAACCTTCCCATGTAATTTTATATGTATAGTATCCATCTTGTATTCTTAAGGCTCTTATGCAATTTCGAATTGGAAATTATAACCGCCAATCTATAGATCATAATTATTACTTTCAAAAAGTAGATATTTTCACTATAAGCTTTCACTATAAGCTTCTGACCTTGGATGACTTAATAACATTTTCTCTTGTCTTTGTTTGTGGCATATTTTCTCCCACTCTATCCTTTAGTAAATACGCTTATTTACGTGAAGGATAGCACCATGAGCCACAAACAGTTTTGTTTCTTTAGGTGTAAATGAGAAAATTTATGTAAGGATAGCTTTATGAGTTCTATTCCTTAGTCACAAACAGCTTTGTTCTCCAGGTATAAGTGGGGTATGATGCTCGTATTAACTCTTATTAACTTTGAGCGATTTATAGTAGACTTATTTGTTTAGATTTTAGTATTTTAGCTTCTCTATAGACTCACTCTATTTAAGCAAAATACTTGGACTCTTATCCATGTCTTGAACAAATTTAGGATTCTTAACCCTTCCATAACCCGTATGGAGTCAAATTTGGCGTTAAAAGATCTTATCTTAGGACTTATATGGATTGTAAATCCCCAAATGCGAGTTCATTAACTCGATTTGGACTATGCAATTGATCTTTCTTATTTCAAATAAGTTGTGATACTCAGTCACAAGTCCATAAGTAAGAATCCAATTCATAACTTAGGTGATTATAATGATCAAATCATTATATTTTCTTATATGATCAATTTGTCACAATACTTTATGTTTAAGATATTAACTTTGTATAACGAAAAGTTTAGAACATAAATTCCATAAAATAATGACTTGGATTGAAAACCAAGCAATCATTATAAAGTACAACAATTGTCTTTCAAAATGGAAATAAAACTAGTTTCCATGTCTAACACGGAAATCAAAAGTTCCAAAACGACATTCAAAATAACTAGAAAGACAAATAGCAAGAATGCCAAGCTAATCCTTAGGTCTCCTCTATGTTGTGGCTACCTTAGCTCCCTCATCTTGGAGATTCCCTAAGGCTTGCTTTGCTTTGTCTTTCTTCTCATGCCCATAGTCTAATTAGGAGGATGAGAACTACAACTTGTATCAAAGTACCAAAGTTGAGATTAATATCAATAACATAAACATTCGGAAGAACTATTATCTACTGGAAGAACTCGTCCAGTCTTAATATCTCCCAATATATGGGGCAATTACGTTTCCAAGAGTCTATACCATTACAATAATGGCAGTTGTCGTTGGAGGTGACACACTTCTTAGATTTAGAATAACTATTCCCAATAACCTTTCTTTGTCCTTAGAAGGTGTGGGCTTGTTCCCTTTGTGTCCACTCTTCTTGAACTTCCCTTTGCTTTTGTCATTTGATGTTCAAAACATCTTTGCTAGTGCTAGCATGGTAGCCCATATCACGCTCTGTTTGCACAACCAATTTGTGCAACTCATGTAGAGTCGTGGTAACGTTTTGCATGTTGAAGTTCACCCTAAAATTAACAAACCCTTTGATACGGTTTAGGGAGTAGAGTACACGGTCAATCACAAGTTGCTCAGGAATCACTATTCCTAACTTCTTGAGTATCTCGACATGCTCAATCATTTGAGTATGTGGGAGCAAACATGTTGACCATCCTTCATTTTTAAGGTCGAAAAATATAAGAAGCGACTTCATATTGAATGATCTTAAGAGCTCGTGAAAACACGGTCACGAGTTTAGTGTAGATCTCATATGTGGAATTCATCTTTATGACATTCCTTTGAAGCTCGTTATCTATAGAGAAGATCAAGATGTTCTTGATCGTGGCCGATTCTATTTTGTAGGTCTCATAGACTACTTTTACGGCGTTAGTTGACCTTGCATTTAGGAGCGTTGGGAGAAGCCTTGGTGAGGTAACGAAGTTTACCATCACCTTTGGTGGCAAGGCAAAGTTGCCCATTCCAATTCGCGAAATTAGAACTATTCTTTTCGAATTTGCATTGATCCATAAAGGATCTAAGCCATGATACGGTGGTGAGTGGTGGTGCGGGAGTTCGAACCTCGTGACCGTTTGTCGATATTGCGAATAAATAAGTTTGATTACAAAGTAGAAAATGAAAGAAACATCACCATTTATCGTTTTCAAATACTTGTAATAAACATTTTAAACAAGTTTAGTATTCATATAATGACCTCTATCCAATTACATAAATGATTCCAAGACCTAAATCCTATATTAACTCGGGTTTATGTGAGCCACGGACTCCACGACCTTTATTAATATTATTTGGTGGGTTAACTCTTTAACCGATTCTACCATTAGAATTCTTGGTCGATGAAATACTTTATTGTCATCTTTAGCCCGGAACACATGGGCCACGGACCCTAATCTTTCCGTTGAGTTCAACCAAATTTCAATGCAATAACAATTTATTGCCCCACTTACCCAACGAAATAAGTTTAGCACCTCGGTGAGCCGAGCCTACTTCCTTACGAAATTGGGATTCATGGGTTCTACTATTTGTTAAGGCTAAGTCTCAATTACAAAAATAGAGGTCAAGTCAATTTATATTATCTATCTCCTTTTAAGTGAACAAAATAGGTGAACTATCGATAATTATAATTGACGCGGTCGATTAACTCGATAAAATGCATGTGTTATTTAATTGGCGATTTGGCATGCATGTAACATATAAATAAAATGTAAACATAAAATAAATTTCTAGTATGGCCCTCCTAAAATAATAGAAAATCAAATTGACTATTACAAATTCGGAAACCAACTCCTTGGTCCCTTGAACTTGATTTGCACGCCTCCCAAGGATACCGTCTTCCTTTTGGAACGCGTTTCCAAATGGCATCGTCTTTAGGAAACTCCGGAAATACAAATGATATAATAAAATTACAAAGCTATTCTATTATACATTTGTAAAATAAAATGAAATAATACAATAAAAGTGATACGAGATCACATTAAATTACAACCGAATCAATATTCCCATACATTTCGGGTAATATCGATTAAAAACTAAGGCCATACTAAGACAAATTACATAATTCCAAAATTACATAAATCAAAATGGCATTCATTCATTCAAAATGCAAGCATAATTATATGTAAACTCATGCAGTATTAATGTGCCAAATCGCCCTAATAACCTTATATCGTATATAAACCCGGTTTTATGGAAATGCGTGATAATAACCAATTAAAATCACAAATTAATACTTAAATCAAATTTAAGTCCAAGTTAATTACCCTAACTGTTTTAGGACTCAAAAATTAGTCTCCACTAATTTTTGACAATAATTCAACTCGGTTTTGCATTATTGCTCGGTTTTGACCTTTTTTAACATAACTTTTATGTAATAATTCCAAATTAAATTACAATAATTTATAAATTTGAAAAATAAAATTTTGAATATTCTGGAACATTTCCAGGAACATATTCATGTCAAAATTTTGGTCAAAAATATTCGAATCATTTTAGAGAAAAATATAGTTGCCATTAATCGATTTTATCAAATAAAATACTAAAACCACAAGAAAATTAATCTAATTACTTTTAAACTTATACATTTGATATTTAAAATATTTATGCAACATATGATAATTTTTCACAACCCAAAAACTCATTTTAGCTATTTATGCCAAAATAATCACTATTTATGCCTTTTTAACTATTAAAAATCATAAATCATGCAAAATAAATCATATTTATCTCACATTTTACATAAAGTAGGTAACATATTCATGTGATATCATACTAAAATTTCATATCCATATTCTAAGCTTAACTATTTTTAGTCATAAAATGTTCATTTTACTCATTAAAAATGGATTTATTTAACTAAAGATCTTAAATAAAGCAATAATCTTCCATAAATCATCAAAATGACCTAAAAACATTTTAGGACCAGAAGGTATTTCATGCTCAAAATTTCGTGACTTTATCAAATAAATCACAAATTTTCTAGTTTTATTTTGTTACCATAACTCGTAAAAACTTCATAAAACCGATTGCATGCAACATCCTATGCTCTGATACCAATTGTTAGGTTCATATAACTACACTTAAGACATTTTTTAAGTAAAAATAATTAACTCTTTAATTAGTTACAAGATCTAGTTACATGCAAATAAATAAAACAAGGTAGAGAAAGATTTTGTTCCTCACATTGAGTGTATTTCGGGTAAAGGGCACAAGTACAAGACACCTTCTTGTACTTGTTCTTGAGCTTAAGAATGTATGGTGAACTTCCAAAATCTCCAAGTATAGAAACTCTTCGATGCACCTAGACTATCCTTAATCTCTTGAATATTGTTTTACTAGAATAATAAAAAAGATCCCCTTAATAACAAGTACTAGACACTTGAAATTTCTACTTTAGAAATTCAAGTTCAAGCTCTTAGAATAAGTTATATGAAACTTCTCAAGTTTCTTAACTTATCTTATTTTTCTAGTGAGATGTTGTATGAATATTATGAGATATTTTTAAGTAAGTTCATAAGAGGAAAACATCCTCTTATTTGAACAAGAGCAACCGGCCAAGCATAGGTAACAATGAGCATGCTCATTACTTTTTGTCTTAACAAGATAGTTGTTGAGCTAGTAAATCCTCCACAGTTAGTGTGATAACGTGTATAAATCTCTTACAGGTTCACAGGGTATACTTAGTATTCTTATCAGTTGATTAACGTTTATCGATAACGGTTGGCTTGCTAGAAGTTTGACGTTATTGTCATTTTAAATGGCGGTGATCAACTGGTCCCTAAAAGTCACACCTAAAGGATGTGTTTGAGAGATATGATTATATGAAAATATAATCATATTAATGCCTTATATGACTAAAAGGTTAGTCGATGTATATGACTAAAAGGTTAGTCAATGTAATGATGATACGATTATTTAATACGATTAAATAATACTAGCTGAGACGAATTAAATATTAATTCGTAATTGAATATAAACTGTTATATCTAATTAATGTATATAATGTAATTATTTAATACGATTAAATAAAGTAAGCTTAAACGAATTAAATTTTAATTCGTAATTAAATATAAACTGTTATATTTAATTAGCAAATTATAAATATACGATGTTTATAATTGACGTATATATTATAATATTACATTCACATATTATACATTAAATAAATAAAAGAAGGAAGAATCCTATCTTGACTCCAATTCCTAATACAAATAGAAGAAAAAAGAGGGAAGACTCCTCCCTCTACTAGACTTCTATTTGGACGTGTAAAAGGAGAGAGGAGGAGAGGTCTATATAAACTCTTCTTCTCTACCTAATTTATCATTCAGTTCTTGACACAAAAATCATCAGTAATTTTTGTATTCTTTTTAGCACAAGAAAAGGCATATCTCAGAGCATCTTGGGTGCAACAATTAGGAGAATATTGATTTCGATATTTGTGTTCTTAGGCCATACTTGTGCT
>JAIUZE010019876.1:0-21253 GCA_022085475.1 Heliosperma pusillum
ACGAGAGCGTAGTTTAAATTTATATCCTTTAAGTCAAGCGGGTTTTAGTAAAATTTAATAATTCACATGTTAGAAGTTTTAATAATATAACATGTAATGAATATGTTGGTTTTATGTCTATGTGATAAAGACTCTGTTTCTAGCCGGTTTGACCAAACGGGTTTGGTCAAACTAAGATCTAGTCAGCCCCGTTTTGACTGATGACCCGTCGCGGGACTCGGGTCGGGGATTTGTCTTCAGGTAAAGTTTTATTTAATTATTGAATTAGCCTTAGTAGATATGAGGCGATATGATATTTGAATATGATTTATATGTAATTAGTCACATGATAGGATGTTTTTCCCGTGACTGTTTAATTATATGGTTGGTGTCGTGTTGACTAAGTACCCATAGAGAATTATGAGTATATGGCGTCTTGACCATTCTAATTCTAAGGGAGTATCTTGGACCATGACATTGATAGGCCCGTACTATCTTTAACGAGCATATGGAGTTTGCCGCTTGATAGCTTTTGTGTTCCCGGCTTGATGGATCTTCAAGTCGGGGCATGGCTGCCATGGTTTCCAGTTTGGGAAATGGAGCCAGCTTTAGTACTAGCCAACCCTTTGATGGATCTTCTTAGGGGTACTGTGTGATTGTATCATGGGTCTTGGATGCGATGGATCTTCGCATTTCTCTAGGTCTGCGCAGTCTAGGTTTAGGGTTGAGTCGTATCTTGGACATGTTTCTGAGAGGAACCTCTGAGCTAAGATATGTGCTTTGGATCTGGGCCATGTTATTAGTGTAACCGCTGAGCCTAGATGTTTGCTTGGTATTTGGGCCATGTTACTAGAGTGACCGCTGAGCCTAAATATTTAAGTATATCCTACCTCGTGGTATAGACTCGAGTTACAGAAGTCTTCTATTGACTGTCCTAAGAACTTATGCATGTTGTAGAAGTATTGGTCTTTCATGTTTGTATGATTCTATGAGTTCTAGAAGGTGAGATGCAAGCCGGCTAGGATTTGATAGAGTTTGGATTACCGATTGTTAACTGATTCACATGATTACGTGTTGATTAGGGTTTGAGTGTATCACGGCCATGTTTCTGATAGGAACCTCTGAGCTAGCATACCAGCTTCCCTACCTCGAGTTATAGTTTATTATCGGTCTCACATGATAGCTTTCACATGCTAGGTTATTTGTTAGTTATCTGTTTCATAACATGAAAAGCATATCATATATGTTTAAGTTTTGTATTTTCCATATACATTGCTTTTATGTTATTCATGTTTCATTAAACTCGACATTTCGTGGCTGGGAGAACTCGGAGTTACTCCCCACTGACTGTGGCTTCCGTGTTTATATTTAATGCGGTCGAACAGGTGGTGAATGCATATTGGGGTACATTGACGAGCTAGCGAGCGAAGTATTACCTTGGACCTATATTCGGTTCTTAGATTGTATATTATTATACACTCTTTTATTTCCGTATTTATACGGGAGATATGTCTCCCGTCTTGTATAATATTAATTTTCTTTTGTAATGAACCTTTTTATTTATGACACCCTTCGTTATGTATTTAAATTATTTTTTTTCTTTCCGCAAATTTGAGGGTGTCACAACCATATACACTCACTAGGGCTTGTATCTCACCGTTAGCGGTATACGTTTGATAAGATTGAGACTCGACAAACAAACCATGCCAAGTCATGCGATAATCACAAATGATCAATCATATAATCATCCAACCAAACATACAATACGTTGACAACATCTCTCACGGTAAATGTCGCGCACTAGCACCGTGTCCCAGGAAGTATGATTAAAAGGCATCCACGGGAAAAATCATTGCCCTGAACGCATACACGATGACATTTCGTATATGTAGACTAATTTCCTCCTGTTAGTACGACGATCATAATACGGTCCTAGTCTAAATCTGGCCAGACTCTCGGAATAAACGTGTTCCGATTCGACATGCGATGACATTTCGCATCCATGACTCGGTAAATCATAGACGCCGAGTACCCCAAATTCCGTCGACATTCACGAAAGAGGCAGAAAAGAGCACAAGCCTCATAACAAACGGTACACTACATGCAAATGACACCATCTCGCAAGTATACAACATTTGACGGCCGGGTCGATCAACGCAAAGCGTTCGCCTCCCAACAACGTCGTCATATGCCCACTAACACATGCAATTAAGCAGTAAGGATACACTCCCCGTTCTGACATTCCAGCCTTACGAACGTGGAGGTAGCCAAGGGAATGAGAGTACAAAGCACATAGGAAATTAGTGCTCAAACCGTAACATTTGTAAAAACCGACTCAAAGTGGGACATATCAAAAACCGTCACAAAACATGCGATGCAAGCGAATGGAATATCATATATTCGAAACATTAATATTTTAAGTCATTACGTAAATTTATACGATAAACGAACCATGCGAACAATTATAATTTAAGAATTTAGAAATTATAAGGAAATAACTTCAGCAGGGTGCCAGCCGGTCAGGTGGACCGGCGGCCGGGCACCCGGCTGGCGCCTCATGCAGAAACCATAAACAATAAATAATACAGCGTGTTCCCAGCCGGTCAGCAGACCGGCGGCCGGGCACCCGGCTGGGGGCACCACAATACCAAATATAAGCTTCATTCTGATGTGTCCCCAGCCGGTCGGCAGACCGGCGGCCGGGCACCCGGCTGGGAGCCACAGTTCACCCGAGAACAACATACACAAGTTCAATCATTTTCAATTCTCATATTTAACTTCTATCAACTATCAACAATCAATAATCATCATCAACAATCATCAACTAACAACAATCATCATCAACAACACAATTCCTAAGCTTACTAATCATATTCTAAATACGAATACTAACATAGAAAACACGTAAAACACGTAAATGATATCGAGTAACCGTTCACCGTTACCTTTTCGCGTCTTCACTCCGCGTCAATGTCCTCTTCAATCAAGAAGTAGTCTTTGTCGGGATCTTGGAGGTCACCACCTACAAATAGATAATAAAAGATGAATATAATTCACCTTGAGAAAGACGGAAAATTTTAAAAGCGAGAAAGACGGTAATTTTATTACCAAAACGGATAGAGGACGATGAGAGGGGAAGAATAAGACGAACTAGAGCGAATTTGAGCGAGAAATGAATGAGTAGCGATGATTTAAAGCTTGGAAGAGTATGGAGGTTAGGGTTTTGGGGTTTCTTGGTGAGGAAGTGAAGATGTTGAGTTGTGAGGGTGAGTTAGGTTATGAGGGAGTATAAGAGGGAGTTAGTGGAAAACATGAGAAAAAGCCCAAAAACGTCTTAAGACGTAACTTACTCGGAAACTCGCGTAAAGTCCGAAAACGAACTCGGATTTTCTAAAAAGGACACGAGAAATTAAATTCTAGACTAAAACTAAAATTCGCTGAAAATTATTCGTATAATATTTTTACTATAAAAATAGGGTACATTTGCGGGTGTTACAATCACCCCACCTTTTAAAAAGTTTCGTCCTCGAAACTTGAGAGTAGAAAACAAAAGTATCCAGGACAAGAATCGGTTTTCAAAATTAGTACAAAAACTTTTATAAGGGAAAACATTTATGAAATGATGTTCTTCTCGAGAACGGTTTAAGGAAATTTTTCATAAGTGCGAAACCTTACTTACGAATCACAAGAGTGCCCGTCGCGAACGAGTACTCTAGTTATCCAAATCAAATCATTGTCGAAATAGTGAAATCAAAATTCAAAACAAACGCTAGTAAGTGCAGGACTAGTCACCAGACGTCTCCAATAACGAGTCCAAACATCCAAGCAAACATAAAATCCAAATATAAAAGTAAAAGAAATCCATTTTCTCCAAAAAAAGAGGGTACAAAATCCATCTTTAGACTTCTTTAAAAAGTTAAATTAGAATACAATATGAAAATTTTAAAGTTTTCTCAAAGATAAAATCAAAATAAGAAGACATTACACGTACATAGAGCGACTCGAACATCGAATCACAAATCGCGATACTAAGAGGTACGTCCAACGAGCAAAATGGACCAAAAAGGGGAAGGATTGAAGAGTAGCAGATTGAGCAAGGGTCAATTTGAGGGAAAAGAGAGGAATGAACCACAATACTATCTTTCATCTATGATAATTCAAACGTCAATCGCAACCCGACATCACTAACTTCACGAATCAACTAGCCTCAAGAGGGTGCAATTTATCCTCAACATTTTCAATCATTAGATTTCTACAAAAATATTTCATAATCATGAGACTTTGAGTAACAAATCTCAATTATTCAAATCCCATTTAGTATCTACTAAAGTCCATCGGCACGGTAGACTCCATAACTAACAATCCACATGAAAGATTCATTACGTACTCTAATCTTCTTAGTTCCATCAAAACTCTCATTAGCAACCGTCAACAAAATATTTATATCTAGGGAAAACATGATCGCTAACAACCACAAGGTAAAAGGGACTTACCATGAAACCCTTTCATCCAATTCATCCCAAAACTCGTTATCCCAAATCATTAATAATGAACCTTCTTATCTTCAAAAGTTAAATCACAATAATTCAAGAGAGATTAGTCACAAATCTCAATTCACTTATATTTTGCCAAATCATAGGGCAATGCGACCGTTAATCGAATTATTTAGCTCATTCAAACTCAAAATACATCGGTTTTCGCTTATGACAATATTCCTCAAGTTTGGTCACCAAACACTAATTCCACAAGGTAATTATTCCCGTTAGGGTCCAACATTTAAAGACAACAAATTCCCAAATAATCATTTAAAGCAGTCACTAAAATTCTTAACCACAATAACCAACTATCATTACGCTTATTTCGATCCTCAAAATGATATTGCATCATCAAGTTTCTTAGTCTAAAACCACTAAGAGAGGTTCATCCTAAACTTATCCTCAATTCCTTATAATCATCTAAACATGAAACTAGCTCAAAAGGGTGGGTAGGTACCATATTTGAAACTTCTTCAAAACACACCTACTAACCCTTACGTTAGCTAATAAGAAAACTACCTCACAAGAGAGTAGGGAAAACGGACATGATACAAAGAACGCTAGGAGGCATCATCAAAAGGTTACGATGAGATGGAAGTAAAAGACGAAGGCGGAAAAGGAAGACTAGGTTAATCTATGGAAGTGAACCTACCAGTCACGATCTCCGAGAGGCATCGGCTTCGGCTGTGTACATAGCTGGATCCTTTAGTTTTGGCACCGGGTGCGGGAGTCTGACGATCGGGGCACTCACGAACACAGTGTCCAGGCTTCTTGCAGAAAAAGCAAAAGAGGGGCCTATCATAGAATCCTACTCCGGGGTGAAAGGGTTTCCTACAACCGTCACAAAATCGACTTTGAGCTTGAGCTTGAGGGGGAGCATCGAAACGTCTCTGGCTAGCATAGGCATTAGAAGAAGAGGGCGTGAAAGGTCTTTTGTCATGGAAGTTTGACCTTGGATTGGAAAAGGGAAAAGGAGATGGATTCTTCATCTCCGCTCCTTCTCTAATGGCCTTCATGGAGTCCTCGGCCCGAAGGGCATCATCAGAAAATTCTCCGAAAGATGTAGAGCTCCTCCTTACTTTGCTTTGGAGCAAAGCACTAAGCTTATTACGATAGTAAAAAGCTCGATCCTCATTATCCTAGATGAGTCCTGGCGCAAAGTGAGCAAGCTTGTTGAATTGAGTGGTGAAGCCTTGGGTCATCAAATCACCTTGCTTGAAATCGATGAATTCTCTGAGTCTTTGCTGCTTGAGCTCCATGGGGTAAAATCGGTCCTCAACGAGAGACTTGAAACATTCCCACTCGAAATTGATTTCAAGAATAGCGGTGGGATTTGCAATCGACCACCAGTAGTCTGCTTCCCTCACCAGAAAGTACTTAGCAATCTTTACCTTGTCCTCTTCACGAACTTGGTATAAGTCAAATTGCTTCTCCATCTCTCAAAACCATTCCGAGAGCTCGGTAGGGTTCGGCTCTCCACCATAAGGCGTAATCTTGCTCCTAGCAATTTGGCTAGCCACCCAAGCATAGCCTCCTTGGCGATTGTCTTCTCCATGAGGAGGGACTTAGTCGGTAAGAGCATTAGCCGCATCTTGTCGATTTCTCAGGAATTGAGTAAGAGCCTCAAGAATGACGTTCTCTTCTACTCGAGGTCTAACCTCTTCATAAGAAACAAAAATATAACAAGTTAATCCTAACACTTAGCATAAACAAAGAGACTACCAAGTAAAGTCCTTAATCTCTATCCATCTCTCATTTATTATTTCAAGGTCAAGTAGTTTAAGTTTAGGGTTCACATGTGTGCGTCGGGAGCGTTAAAGCTCTGATACCAACTGTGACAACTCTCGCGAATGCAGAAAATAAAACATAACAAGCATGTGATTTAAATAGCGGAAATACGGTGTTTTTAAAACTTTTTACATGCAAATAGAAAATACGAGAAGTGTCAAATATTACAAACCAAAGTATGAAATACTACAACAAGAGACGTAGTCTCTCAAAATGTTATCCAACAACAAAGTAATTAGCAACTAGCTAAACAACGTCTAGAGGTGTTTCATCCAGGGACGACGCCCGCTAGCTCACACCCGAACCCAAAATATCACAAGCAAAAAGCCATCCAATCAAGCAACCTGTTCATCCATGAAAAACATGAATGCCACAGTCACTGGGGAGTAACTCCGGGGTCTCCCAGCCATATCACATTAAACGTACATAAAAGAAAATACAAAAGTAGAAGCATGCATATATAGATATACATGAGAAATACGATAAGGATAAATAGGCAATTCAATATATAAAGATAAGAGCATATGAAGTACAAATCCGAATCCATCATATTATACAAAGACTCGGGGAAGACACTCTTAGGCAACCATATACACTCACTAGGGCTTGCATCTCACCGTTAGCGGTATAAGTTTGATAAGATTGAGACTCGACAAACAAACCATGCCAAGTCATGCGATAATCACAAATGATCAATCATATAATCATCCAACCAAACGTACAATACGTTGACGACATCTCTCACGGTAAATGCCGCACACTAGCACCGTGTCCCAGCAAGTATGATTAAAAGGCATCCACGGGATAAATCATTGCCCTGAACGCATACACGATGACATTTCGTATATGTAGACTAATTCCCTCCTGGTAGCACGACGATCATAATACGGTCCTAGTCTAAATCTGGCCAGACTCTCGGAATAAACGTGTTCCGATTCGACATGCGATGACATTTCGCATCCAAGACTCGGTCAATCATAGACGCCGAGTACCCCAAATTCGGTCGAGATTCACGAAAGAGGCGGAAAAGAGCACAAGCCTCATAACAAGCGGTACGCTACATGCAAATGACACCACCTTGCAAGTATACAACATTTGACGAGCGGGTCGATCAACGCAAAGCGTTCGCCTCCCAACAATGTCGTCATATGCCCCACTAACACATGCAATTAAGCAGTAAGGATACACTCACCGTTCTGACATTCCAGCCTTACGAACGTGGAGGTAGCCAAGAGAATGAGAGTACAAAGCACATAGGAAATTAGTGCTCAAACCGTAACATTTGTAAAAACCGACTCAAAGTGGGACATATCAAAAACCATCACAAAACATACGATACAAGCGAATGGAATATCATATATTCGAAACATTAATATTTTAAGTCATTACGTAAATTTATACGATAAACGAACCATGCGAACTATTATAATTTAGGAATTTAGAAATTATAAGGAAATAACTTCAGCAGAGTGCCAGCCGGTCAGGTGGACCGGCGGCCGGGTACCCGGCTGGCGCCTCTTGCACAAACCATAAACCATCAAAAATACAGCGTGTTCCCAGCTGGTCAGGAGACCGGCGGCCGGGCACCCGGCTTGGAGCACCACAATACCAAATATAAGCTTCATTCTGATGTGTCCCCAGCCGGTCGGTAGACCGGCGGCCGGGCACCCGGCTGGGAGCCACAGTTCACCCGAGAACAACATACACAAGTTCAATCATTTTCAATTCTCATATTTAACTTCTATCAACTATCAACAATCAATAATCATCATCAACAATCATCAACTAACAACAATCATCATCAACAACACAATTCCTAAGCTTACTAATCATATTCTAAATACGAATACTAACATAGAAAAACACGTAAAACACGTAAATGATATCGAGTAACCCTTCACCGTTACCTTTTCGCATTTTCACTCCGCGTCAATGTCCTCTTCAATCAAGAAGTAGTCTTTGTCGGGATCTTGGAGGTCACCACCTACAAATAAATAATAAAAGATGAATATAATTCACCTTGAGAAAGACGGATATTTTGAAAAGCGAGAAAGACGGTGATTTTATTACCAAAACGGATAGAGGACGATGAGAGGGGAAGAATGAGATGAACTAGAGCGAATTTGAGCGAGAAATGAATGAGTAGCGATGATTTAAAGCTTGGAAGAGTATGGAGGTTAGGGTTTTGGGGTTTCTTGGTGAGGAAGATAAAGATGTTGAGTTGTGAGGGTGAGTTAGGTTATGAGGGAGAATAAGAGGGAGTAAGTGGAAAACATGAGAAAAAGCCCAAAAACGTCTTAAGACGTAACTTACTCGAAAACTCGCGTAAAGTCCGAAAACGAATTCGGATTTTCTAAAAAGGACACGGGAAATTAAATTCTAGACTAAAACTAAAATTTGCTGAAAAGTATCCGTATAATATTTTTACTATAAAAATAGGGTACATTTGCGGGTGTCACAGAGATCTCGACACAGAGGACGACGAGTCAGAGGAAGAAGAAGTCGCCAACTTGTGTCTAAGCAACGTCAGCCTTGATCTAATTTCTGACGATGACAATGAAAGTGAATACGAACTATGCCTTGTCGGCAACTCAGATTCAGAACCACATTCAGAAGATGATGAAGAGGTTAGTCATCTTGAACTTAAAAAGCAAGTTAAGAATTTATCTAAGAAGTCTTTAATTAAGTATTTTGAAGAAGCCTTAGATCATTGTCATGAACAGAGTCTTGAATTAAAAGATCTAAAAGAACAAATCCTTGACATTGCTGAGGAAAACCAAATTCTAAAGGCCAAAGCGAAAAAGCTCAAGTCTAAAGTTATGGCAACTTCAGCTATAACTTCAGACATGACAATTGTTGAGAAAGAAGCTCTTGAGTCTAAGGTTATAGCTAATGAAGCTATAATCTCAGAGTTAAAGCTCAACATTAAGCATCTTCAAGCCAAAGTTATAGCTAATGAAGCTATAACTTTAGAATTGAAGAAAGTCAATGAGCTTTTACAATCTGAAGCTAAGGCAAAGGAAGTTGCTATCCTTGATCACAAGAAAGAAAACTCTTTTCTTTCTCAGCAATTGAAAGATATAAAGGCTGAATTCTCCCAAGCCAAAAGTCAACATAATGAGGAGAAACTTATCTTGAACAAACGTTTCAATGACTTTCGTGAAAATTTCAAAAAGAACAAATGCTCCAAAGACTCGCAATGTGAAAAAGAAATTCAGTCTTTGAAGGAACTGCTCCTACATGCACGAAAAGTTCATGATAAGTTCATGATAGTCGTAGAAACCATGATAAGTGCAAATCCACTCCTTCTGACCGTGATTTCAGAAGAAGAAAGTATGTCAATCTTTCAGAATATCTGATTTGCAATTATTGTGGTCACAACGGTCATGTTAAAGAGAATTGTGTTAAATATGTCAACGACAACAAAAATCAAACTGATTTTGTTAAAGAACATGACGTGTCTAGTGTTAATGAGTCTGAACCTGAATCTCAACGTGATGAAGTTAGAAATAATGAGTTCAGGTGGTTTTATGACATAGCTTTCGATTACACATATGTACCTTTAAAATCTAAACCATATGTGAATCAGAAGCAGTCATTTATACCTAATGTGCGTCATAACAATAACAATCACTATAATAAACCTAGACAACCCTATCTGAAGAAGAAAAGATTTGTTAAACAGGTATGGGTCAGGAAGGATCAAATATATAGAGTCACTAACCATAAAGGACCCAACTTAGCGTGGGTACCTAAAAGCTGTATTTGATTCTCTTGCAGATAATAGTGAAAGAAAATAATCTATGGTATCTCGATAGTGGATGTTCGAGACATATGACCGGAAACAAGAATCTGTTTCTTTCACTAGAGCCCTTCAACGGTGGCAAGGTCACCTTTGGAGATAACAAGAAGGGAAATATAATCGGTGTAGGTAAAATTGGTATATCTTCTTCACATGCTATTAATAATGTATATCTGGTAGATGGTCTTAAGCATAACTTGCTAAGTATCTCCCAATTATGTGACAAAGGCAATAAAGTCGTTTTTCATTCAAATGTTTGTCGTATCATAATTGAAGGTACTAGTACTATTATCTTAGAAGGCTTACGTAAAAGGAACGTGTATATGATTGATTTAAACAAAGTCACTACAAGTTCCTTTACGTGCATGAAAGTCCTTGTAGATGATTCATGCTTGTGGAACAAGAGGTTTGCACACATCAGTCCAACAATTTTAAAGAAACTCAAATTGTGGGATTTAGTTGAGGGTTTACCCTTAATCAAATTGGAACAAGAGAAGATGTGTGACTCATGTGATCGTTGTAAACAAGTTAGATCTTCATTCAAACCAAAACGAGTAGTAAGTACAAAGCGTCCACTTGAGTTGGTACACATGGATTTGTGTGGACCTATGAAAGTAAGAAGCCGCGGTGGATCGAGGTACGTATTCGTCCTAGTCGACAACTACTCAAGGTATGTATGGCCTATCTTTCTATTTACTAAAGATGAAACTTTCGATGAGTTTGTAGTACTAATGAAGCTTGCCCAAAACAAGTATGATAAAAAGTTAGTTTCCATTCGTACGGATCATGGCACCGAATTTGATAATCAAGCTTTTATAGAATATTGTAGGGAGAATGGTGTAGGACATAACTTTTCTGCACCACAAACCCCACAACAAAACGGTGTCGTGGAACGTATGAACAGAACATTAGAGGAGATGGCCCGCACTATGCTTTTGTGTAGTGGCCTTCCTAAGAACTTTTGGGCCGAAGCCATTAGTACTTCATGCTATGTGCACAATAAAGCTATGATTAGACCTATTCTCAAAAAGACTCCCTATGAACTTTTAAGAGGGAGAAAACTCAATATAGCTCACCTTCGTTGCTTCGGGAGTAAATGTTTGTCCATAATAATGGAAAAAAGTAATTTGAGCAAATTTGATCCACGAAGTGACGAAGCTGTGTTTGTTGGCTATTCTAATCATAGTAAAGCTTTTAAAGTCTTTAACAAAAGAACTTTTTGCATAGAAGAAAGTGTTCATGTTGTATTTGATGAAGATAATGTGCCTGAGAAAGTTGAACAGAATGAAGAAGAAGACATGAATGATCCAGACTTTCGCCTTTCAAGGGAAGACGAGCCAGAAAATAATGAAGAGGTTATTGAAGGAATCAATGATGAACTTGATAAATCCGCAAATGACCTTGAAAAGAGAACTGAGACAATTGTTGATGATACGAATGTCTCTTCTAAAAATAAGGAAAAGGTAACCAAAGTTATAACTGATGATGCTATAACTTTGAACCAAGATCAAGATGTTATGACTGAAGTTGTACCAACTTTAGCTATAACCCCAGAGTCCAACTCAGGGGGAACCAATCTTGATTCTGAATCATTTGAGGAAAGTGAAAGTTCATCAGATGATGATGAGCCTAGGAACTCTAAGAAATGTAAATATAAGAGTTCTCATCCTATGGATAGTATCCTAGGAAGTTTGAATAAGGGAGTTCAAACTAGGCGAACATTAAATAACTTTTGCTCATTCTATTCATTTCTGTCTACCATAGAGCCTACCAACATCAAAGAAGCACTTGCAGAATCCGATTGGATTGTAGCAATGCAAGAGGAGCTTCAACAGTTTGAACGTAATAAAGTTTGGCACCTCGTGCCACGACCCTCTAATCGAACTGTGATTGGTACTCGATGGGTATTCAGAAATAAATTGGATGATTCAGGAGTTATAGTTCGCAACAAGGCTCGATTGGTCGTTCAAGGTTATAATCAACAAGAAGGGATTGATTATGACGAGACATTCGCACCAGTAGCAAGACTTGAAGCTATTCGCTTGCTCATCGCCTTCGCAGCTCATAAAGGAATGAAATTGTTCCAAATGGACGTTAAGACTGCATTTCTTAACGGTTATTTGGAAGAAGAGGTTTTTGTTGAACAACCTCCCGGATTTTTGAATAGCAAGTTTCAAAACCATGTTTTTAAACTCGATAAAGCGTTGCCTGGTTTGAAACAAGCGCCTAGGGCTTGGTACGACAGATTATCTAAATTTTTATTACAAAACAATTTTAAAAAAGGATCTGTCGACAAAACCCTATTTCTAAAATCCGAGGGTTCTGATCTACTTGTTGCTCAAATTTATGTAGACGATATTATTTTTGGTTCTACTAACAATTAATTGTGCAAATATTTTTCAGATCTAATGACCTCAGAATTTGAAATGAGCATGATGGGAGAATTAAAATTCTTCCTAGGATTGCAAATTCAACAAACCAAAGAAGGAATAAAGATTCACCAACAAAAATATGTCAAGGAGCTAATCAGAATATTTGGTATGGAGAACGCTCATCCTATGGACACACCTATGGTAACTGATAAAAAGTTGACCTTAGACGAAAAATGGTAAGTCCGTAGATGAGACTACATATCGAGGTATGATTGGTTCTTTATTATATTTAACTACAAGTAGACCTGACATTATGTTCAACGTGTGTGTCTGTGCTAGATTTCAATCATGTCCTAAAGAGTCACATATGATTGCGGTTAAACGTATCTTGAGATATTTAATTGGTACATCTAATTTATACTTGTGGTATCCACTTGAGTGTAATTTCGATCTAGTAGGATATTCAGATGCAGATTATGCAGGATGTTCTTTAGATAGAAAAAGTACCTCTGGATTTGCTACGTTTGTTGGACCATACATAATAACTTGGGGCTCAAAGAAGCAAAATTCGGTTGCATTATCTACTGCAGAAGCCGAATATATCACTGCAGGACTAGTATGTTCTCAACTACTATGGTCGAAGCAACAACTATGTGATTACGGTGTTAATGTTGGATGTATGCCTGTTTTCTGTGATAATACGAGTGATATTGTTATTTCTAAAAACCCAGCTCAACATTCTCATACTAAGCATATAGACATTAGACATCATTTTTTACGTGACCATGTAGACAAGGGCAACATTAAACTCGAATTTTGTACTACTGAAAATCAATGGGCTGACATTTTAACAAAGGCGTTAGCGAGAAGACGTTTTGAGATTTTGCGGTTGGAAATTGGTTTAATCGGTAGCAATTAAATTCGTCATATTTATTTTGTGAACCTGCATGACTGGTTAGAATAAGACGAGATTGTATGACTGTGTCCGTATATTTCATTGCTAGTATATTTGTGTTTAATATTATATATTTTACGTGAGTATCTTGCATATTAAGTGTTTTATGGAAATTGAATTATAAACCACATATTTGCCAAAAACCTATCTTATTCACTTTCCTAATCAAACCAAAATTCTACCCTAGAATCTTATGTTCGCCGAAATTCTCAACCAAAATCACCTTACCATACCTTTTATTTGCCAAATTCTATCCTTACCATATCCCCAAAATTAATTACCAAAGATTCCTTTTCCTACCAAAATTCAAAAAAAAAAAAAAGAAAAAAAAACGGGAAATAGGACTCTTGAGTCGGCACCCTATGTACTCAAGTACAAAAGGTACAAAACTCAACACTTCTCATAATCACCTATCACTATCACCATCAAAACCTTCACCAAAATTTTTTTCTCTCCCTTCTCACGGCAACAACACCAATAACAATAAAAATTTACCCATCAATTTCAAGCTTCAACAATGGCTTCCACAAGATCAAAAATTACCAAAAACCCAAACTCCAAAACTCCAAAACCTAGCATTCCCACTAATCCTTCTCCTAACCCAAAACAAAAATCACCAAATATGACCCAAACCGAGTCGGGTTCGGTCCTTGAGGGTACTAAAAGAAGAAGGTTAAATAAGGGAAATGCTAGAGTTCAAGACGAAGCAACAACAGAAACCGTTGACACGGTTCCCGAGGTGACAACACGGACCACGGTCCGAGATTTCTCGCCTCAAGAGACGGCTTTCGGGCTTGACAAGCTTCGTTTAACGAAAGATGAACGAAAGCTCGTTAATCGGGTTGCTAAGTACGGTATACATGGAGGTCGTAACTATCCAAAAGCATGGTGTGAAAAATATGAGGCTTTGGGATTTTTTTTAACGACTTTCTAAGTTTTCAAGAGTGGGAAACCGTGTCACGTTTTTCGGGTCCAGTTTATCCGATTGAGGTAATTCAGTTTTTCGCTTCTGTCTCATTAACTTCTGGAGTGTTGAATGCCGTTGTTAATGGCCGATCAGTTTCGGTCTCCATGACTGATTTTTGTACTCTGTTTTTGGTTCCTGATGATGGAATCCAAATTAACCCGAGTACGTCATGGGACGAACTGTCGGACCCGGCTAAGTTGCATGTAAAGAGGTATTTTGATGTTAGAGCTACCTTATCTAGTTGCGTTTTGGCGGGGAATGTGTCCCCAAAGTTGAAGTTTATGTTGAATATTTTGTGGAACACTGTTATTCCGCATCCGGTAGGACGGGATAAAATTGCTTGTTATGAGATGTTGGTTGTGAAAAATTGGTTGGAGGGTAATCGAATTAATCTTCCTTTTCTTGTATTTTCTCGTATTTCACAAACTGCCTTTTCGGTAACCGAGGATAAAGTTTATTCGACCCTTGATTTACCTTACGGAATGTGGGTGTCACGGCTACTTAAGTCGAAAGGGGTTGTTGATTCGGATAGTTATGGTGTTACCGTAAAGGATGATATGTGTGATACGTTTTTAAAGTTCATGAAATTGGAGGCGTGTGGTCCGGAATTGATGTTTATGACAAAGGGGGGTTCGGTCGGGTTGAAGCCGGTTGTGGCTGATTTTTCGGGGATCGAATCTAAGTTGGTTGTTTTTATGGGAAGAGTGATGGAGTGCCTTGATGCGCAAGATAAGAAGATATGATGCGGTTGTTGACAAAGTTGTCAAAACCGTGGCAATGGGGTCCACTAGCTCCACCCGTGACCATGGTGGGTCGGGTGTGAGTAGTGAGTTGAGGTCTTGGATGACGGGTGTTGATGGTTGCCTAGCAAAATTAGAGAGGAATGTTGTCGATATACGAAAAGAGATGTTTAGGCAAAGGGATCAGATGCAATTCTTGGTGAGCCAAGGAGGTGCATTGGTGAAGAGCGGTTCGGAAATGGGTGAGGGGATGCACACTATATTTGATGCGACGGAGGTTCTTTCTTTGAAGGTTCGAAACTTCGATGTTTGCCTCACCGCCCAAGCTACTCATGTGTCGACGTGCCTTGATCGCCTTTCTACTCTCGAGTACCGCACCCGACCCGATTACATTAAGCCCAACATCATCCGACAACCCAAAATGCCTTGATCTTCTTACCTTAGCTTGTTTGCTTCTTAAACTACTTAACCATTCGGCCCATTTTGGCTTTTTATTCTCTATTCATTCGGCCCAAATGGCAACTAACAATATTATTGTGGTTTGTAGTTTTTAATTAACATTTGATATTTGATTTTGCTTGTTATATATCGTTTAATATTGCGTATTTTGCATATCTATTTCTTGCCTTGGAGTATGTTATTCCAGTCATTTTATATCCTTGTTCTTGTCTTTTCAATGATGCCAAGAGGGGGAAGAAATGATATGATTTGAGTCTTTGCTTAAGCTTGCTCCTTGTCAAGACTCGTTATCTCTTAAAGTCTTTCAAGTTATAACTTTGGCTAAGTTGTTATGTTCTTGCGATCAAAGTTGCTATAACTTTGGAGTGTTTTGTTGAGGGGGAACTATACTTAGTCACAATGTTAAGAGAAATCATAAAAGACTTGTCATCATCAAAAAGGGGGAATTTGTTGGACCAATTTTATAGTTTTGATAATGACATGTGTTTACTTGATAATGTGCTTTACTTGATATATCATATGCGTGTAATTGTGCGCTTTAGTCATATTATAGCTAGCAACAATTATGAGAAGAAAGATCAAAGTTATAAGAACTTCAGGCATAACTTTGACAAAGACTGTGAGACAAAGTTATAACAACTTCAGGAGTAACTTTGGATGTTTACATGGAAGTTATAGCTACCCAGTCATAACATTAAAGAAAATCGCTTCAAGCAATATCTACCTCAAATAACACAAGACTCAAGATGGAGGGTCTTTGTGATCAAGATGAAGAGATCATCCGTATACTGAAGATATTTGTGAAGATTAGATAGTATAGGTCGCCATTCGGTAACTATTTCATTCGAGAGATTTTATGTTCAAAGTTATAGCTTTAGCCTATAACTTTGGATGATAAATGTTGATGCATGATTTTGGAAATAAAATGTTTTAAATGTTTTCAAAAGTGAAAGAGTATATTTATATTTATCAAAAGTTTTAATAAAAGATATATTTATGAGATTCTATTGGTTAGTAATTCAACTTATGGGTTGTCATGTTACCTAGGGTTTCTAATATATTCTATCTCAATTTGTTGTTAACCTAATAAGCCAACCTAGGGTTTGAGTCATCTAGGGTTTCGTGTAAACCAAGGGATTGTGCCACCTGGGGTTGCGTGCCTCATAGGGTTTCGTGAGACTAGGGATTTCGGCCTCCTTAGGTTGTTTCCCTTGTTTACCTAATCTAGGATTCTACTATATCTTTACAAGAATATTTTGAGATATAAAGATAAATATATTTCTATACGATAAACCAAATAATATTTTGAGATAAAGATATTTCTAAAAGATACGCAAATATTATTTTATGATATTAAAGATAAATATCTTTCATAAATATTAAGCTAGGGTTTTAGATCTACTATGATTTTACTACTGTAAATACTCCTTCACATCTAAATCTTAAATGACACGAAATATACACAACAACCACACGGCACACATATTTACTTTTGTTGATTTTCCAAAATCGTTTTAAAGCAAACCTTTGAGCAAAATATTTATTATTTTTAGAGTTTGTTTTTCAAAAGAGTCGTGCATCAATTATTATCAATCGCTTGAGTGAAATACGTTATTGGATAATAGTACATCATTATAAGCTTACAATTCTTTAACGGGAATCTGTGTAAGTTATATTGTACTTTCTTATTATCGTAAGATAGTATAGAGTATTTAGCGATACTCACCTTGAGTTATAATCATAGTGTTGATTATACGAGTTGGTTGATAATTTTTGTAATCCGTAGAAATGTACTAAGAATTATTAATCGAGAATAGTGGACGTAGGTTTCAACGTCTTAAACTGAACCACTTCAAAAATCCGTGTGCCTCTCTCTACTCTCTTTACTTTTCGTTATTTCGTTACTTGCGCTTACTTTGATTAATTATTTAGTTGATTTTAATTCATAAGATCAAATAATTAATTACATATCATTTAAATCGAAAAAGGGGGGCTAGTTTTTAATACTCAATTCCCCCCCCCCCCCCCCTCTTTTGTATTCGATCAATAGACTCTACAAACTCATAGTCTTTAGATTTCAAGGAAACAAAGGGCTGAGATTAACACATACACCCACCCCAAACCCTCCAACCACCCGTCATTTCACATTTTTCACTATCCCTCTTTTTTTTTGCTCTCTCTCTTTGAAATTCACAGTACGTACAATTTTTTTGTTCGAACATCAATCTCGCAAACCAATCTTTCTTTTTATCTCACGTCGATCGCATTCCAAATTTTGTGATTTCAACTTCGTCATTATTTCTTCATCCATGGACGCAATGGATTCGACGAGGTAAAGACTTTGTAACACCCGCAAATGTACCTTATTTTTATAGTAAAAATATTTTACGGATACTTTTCAGCGAAATTTAGTTTTAGTTTAGAATTAAATTTTCCGTGTCGAATTTAGAATTTCCGAGTCCGTATTTGGATTTTACGCGAGATTTCAAGTAAATTCCCTCTTAAGTCGTCTTTGACTTTTTTCTTGACTTTTCCACTTACTCACCTTACATATACTCCCTCCTAACCCTAACCTAACTCACACAACTCAACATTTCTTTCTTCCTCACTAAGAAAACCCCAAAAACATAACTTCCATTTTTGATCCGTCTTAGAATCATCGCTACTCCTTCGTTACTCGCTCAAATTCACGTAAGTTCGTCTTATTCCTTCCCTCTCATCTTCCTCTATTCGTTTTGGTAATAAAATTACCGTCTTTCTCGCTTTTCAATTTATCCGTCTTTCCCAAAGGTGAATTATATTCATCTTTTGTCGTCTTTGTTTAGGTGGAGACTTTCTAGACCCCGACAAAGATTACTATCTAGTGGAGGAAGGTTTAGAAATCGTTTAAAGACGCATAAAGGTAACGGTGAAGGGTTACTCGATATCATTTACGTGTTTTAATGTGTTTTCTATTTTAGTAATCGTATTTGGAATAGGATTAGTATTCATAGAACTTGTGTTGTTGATGATGAGTGTTGTTGGTTGATGATTGTTGATGATAAATAATGATTAGTGATAGTTGATAGTAGTTATTTATGATAAATGAAATTGGATGATTGAAGAGTTATTGTTCTCGGGTAGAAGTGTTCCCAGCCGGGTACCCGGCCGCCGGTTCACCTAACCGGCTGGGACTCACTGCACCGACCCTTTTTCGTAAAATGTTCATATCTCCTTCGTTACTTGCTTGTTTTGGGCTTTTGACCTATCGTTGGAACCGTAAGAGGATAAGCTATCACCTCAACTTGATATTTATACATTTTCATATCTAGAACTCTAGTTATGACCGTTTGAAGTGGACCCTTGTTTTAGTTAGTTTCCAAACTTGTTGTTTTGAGATAAGATCTATGTTTCCTATTTACTATGCTTCTTAAACTTGGTCTAATGCTTATGTAATCATGTATTGTTTCATGTTTATCAATGTTACATTTATATCATGCTTATATCACTTTGCCTTGTTTTTCTCGTATGCCTTTGGTCCCAGCCGGGTAGCCAGCAGCCGGTCCCCTTGCCCGGCTGGGACACACTGTATTTCATGTTGGTTTTCGTATGATGATTGGCCTTAGCCGGGTGACCGGCTGAAACCTGCTGGAAGTTTCCTTGTGATTCTCATTTACGTTTTCATTTATAATATTTCCGATGGTTCATTTATCGTATAATTTTACATAGTGACTTATAATATTAATGTTTTAAATATATGATATTTCTTTTGCTTGTATCACATGTTTTGTGACGGTTTTTGCGATGTCCCACTTTGAGTCGGTTTTTACAAAGGTTACGGTTTGAGCACTATTTTTGTTATGTGCATTGTACTCTCATTCCCTTGGCTACCTCCACGTTCGTAAGGCTGGAATATCGAAACGGGGAGGTATCCTACTGCTTAATTGCATGTGTTAGTGGGCATACGACGACGTTGTTGGGAGGCGAACGCTTTGCGTTGATCGACCCGGCCGTCAAATGTTGTGTACTTGCGAGGTGGTGTTATTTGCATGTAGCGTACCGCTTGTTATGAGGCTTGTGCTCTTTTCCGCCTCTTTCGTGAATTATCTACCGAATTTGGGGTACTCGGCGTCTTTGATTGACCGAGTCTTCGATGCGAAATGTTTATCGCATGTCGAACTGGAAAATGCGATTTCGGGATTCTGGCTAGATTTAGACTGGGACCGTATTATTATCGTCGTCCTACCGGAGGAAATTAGTCCACATATACGAAATGAATTGAATCGTGTATGCGTTCAGGGAAATGCTTATCTCGTGGATGCCTTTTAATCATACTTGCCATGTACACGGTGCTAGTGCGTTTCATTTACCGTGAGAGATGTCGTCATTGTGTTGTTGTGTTTGGATGGATGATTACATGATTGATTATTCATGGTCATTCCATGAGTTGGCATAGTTTGTTTGTCGAGTCTCAATCTTATCAAACTTATACCGCTAACGGTGAGATGCAAGCCCTAGTGAGCGTATTCGGTTGCCTAAGAGTGTCTTCCCCGAGTCTTTGTATAACATGATGGATTCGGACTTGTACTTCATATGCTCTTATCATTTTATATTGATTGTCCTATCTATCCTTATCGTATTTCACATGTATATCTATATATGCATGCTTCTACTTTTGTATTTCCTTTTATGTACGTTTAATGTGATATGGCTGGGCCGGGAGAACCCGGAGTTACTCCCCACTGACTGTGGCGTTCATGTTTTTCATGGATGAACATGTTGCTTGATTGGATGGCTTTTTGCTTGTGGTATTTTGGGTTCGGGTGTAAGCTAGCGGGCGTTGTCCCTGGATGAAACACCTCTAGACGTTATTTAGCTAGTTTGCTAATCACTTGACTTTGATAACATTTTGAGCGACTTCGTCTCTCGTAGTATTTTGTATTTGGTTTGTAATTATTGACATTCCTCGTATTTCTATCTTGCATGTAAATTTTTTTAAAAACACCGTATTTTCCGCTTTATAATTCACATGCTTGTTATGTTTTATTTCCGCATTCGCGAGGGTTGTCACAGTTGGTATCAGAGCTTAAACGCTCCCGACGCACACACGTGAACCCTAAACTTAAACTACTTGACCTTGAAATAATAAATGAGAGATGGGTAGACTTAAGGACCTAAGGTGGTAGTCTTTGGTGTACTTGATGTTTGTTAGGTTCTAACTTGTTTGTTGATTGTGTTGAGTGCTGTTATGTTTGTTTGTATCTACCGTTTTGAGGTGGATCATTGTGTTACCTAGAAGAAGTATCCTCTACCGAAGTTTTGAAGATTGACAAGCCTAATTGATGTGTATTTCTTCTCAATCGATGTTTTTCTTCTCTCGTCCATAATGTTCATGCCCTGCTTTTTCCGCTTCTATCTAAGTGCTTCTCTTGCATCATCTAACTCCATTTTTGAGCAAGACCCTCAAATTGCGGAAAGAAAAAAATAATTTAAATACATAAACAAGGGTGTCATAAATAAACAGGTCATTACAAAACGAAACAATATTCTACAAAAGAAATATACAAGACGGGAGACATATCTCCCGTATAAATACGGAAATGAAAGAGTGTATAATAATATACAATCTAAGAACCGAATATAGGTCCAAGGTAAGACTTCGCTCGCTAGCTCGTCA
>JAIUZE010019876.1:21273-38740 GCA_022085475.1 Heliosperma pusillum
TGTAATTATTGACATTCCTCGTATTTCTATCTTGCATGTAAAAAGTTTTAAAAACACCGTATTTTCCGCTTTATAATTCACATGCTTGTTATGTTTTATTTCCGCATTTGCGAGGGTTGTCACATTTAACATTTAAAATACTACTCCATATCTGACCCGTTTGATACAATAATATCAAGGTTTGGACATTAAATGACATTATTGAATGCTCTTAGAATACTATCTATCACAAAAATAAAAAATGCAAAAGAAGATAATATAAACCTAAGACAATTATCTTAATATGAAATATATTGAATAAAATTGATTTATTTATTAAAAAAAATTATTATTTTATTTCTACATCTGTCTGTAATACTCCATGCGTGGAGTGTCCCTGAAGAAGTTCATTGATAGGGTTACAATCTGACTAGTGCTTTAAGGGATTGAAAGTGTTACTCATATCAACAAAGTGAACTTTCTTTCCTGGCTATCCATGATAAAGAACTTCACAGTTAAGCGTGCTTGGCTAGGAGTAGTCTTATTAGGATGGGTGACTGACGGCTTTTATAGTCGCTATCTAAAACCAACAAATTAACTATTTATAACCTTACTAACTACAAACTAATAACTTAAAAGTAAAGCGATGAGCAAGGGTCGAACCCAAGGGAAGGTGGATCACTAATGGTCTAAAAGTGATGCAATTAGAATGGTTGTAAATTAAATAACAATAAAGCAATAAGGGATATTCTACATGGTACCCCTCAATTTTTTGACTTTCTACGTGGTACCCCTACACTTTTGGAAACATACATGGTACCCCTAAGTTTTCTAATTTCCATTAAGCGTAACCCCAATTATTTTTTCCGTTAGTTAGTATTTGTTTTAGACGTTAAGTACTGAGTAGGACGCCTACGTGGATGATGACTCGTTGTGACTATGACTATTACTTGGCACTATAAAACCCTCACTCTCTTAGCCTGTTTAACACACCTCTCCTCTCATTCTACCCTTTCATATCCAGATCTTCATCTTTATCTTTCTCAGTTTCTTTTCTCATTTCCCTCTTCGCATGAACTACCTCTCATTTTACCCTATGTTTCTTGATACCTAAGTGTAATTATTGTCGTGATCTTCATCTATTTGGTGATTGAAGTATATATAATCATTTCCCTCAATAAAATCTCCATTAACACTTGTATTACAATATTCATCTTCATCTTCACTAGCACGTTTTTTTTAAATCCTTTGTGATGGTAACATACTCTTCCGATAACCACATAACAAAATGATTACAATCTAGGTATTCAGGGGTTGTTAACGAAACCTGATATCATAATTATAGCTTTCCTACCACATCGATTGAAACATTGGTTCCTAAAATCAACACCATCTATTGATAATTTTTCCAAGAAGATGAAGAATCAATAAGAGATAAATGAAGAAACAAAAAAAAACTAAAACAATTATCACAGAAATTAAGAAGGAAGAAGGAAGTAAAAAGAAGAAAGATGGAAGATGATGAAAGAAAGAAGACATTAAATAATGTTTATTGGGAGGGGAAATCAGGGAAAAAATGGCAGAAAACTATAGCTACTAACACAAACGCCATTCATCATCCACCTAGGCGTCCTACTCATCACTTAACGTCTAAAAACAATACTAATTGACGGAAAAAATAATTAGGGTTACGCTTAATAAAAATCAGAAAACTTAGGGGTACCATGTATGTTTCCAAAAGTGTAGGGGTACCACGTAGAAAGTCGAAAAGTTGAGGGGTACCATGTAGAATATCCCAAGCAATAAAAAGGGGGGTGTTTAAGATGGATTCAAAAGTGACAAATTTAAACAAGAGTAAGCAACAAGTAAGTGAAGCAAATGTGAAAATCGGTAGAAAATTAATCGAGTAGATAAAGACTCAACCCAATCCAATCGGTATAATCTATTTGATCGATCTTTGACACAATCAACCTCCAAATACCCAAATTACTCTATTTTGGAGAAAATTTCCTAAACCTCCTTAATATAAGTCAATAACAAGGAAATCACACTTAACTATTGACCCAACCTATCAACTAACCAAGTAAAACACATACATTGATTAAATAACAAGAAGATGAGCATGAGAGATTCAATAGAGGTAATTAGGCACAATAAATACAATTAATACCCAATTACAAGTTAACCCCTTTCTTGTTGAATAAGTTAGGAAAAACACATTCACTAACCCAAACCCAAGTTGTTGCTTGTATAGAAATTGCAAGGAAATCACGCTTAACAAGATCTAACAACAAATAGATTAATGACATTATACAAGATTAAAGATGCAATTAAATCACACTTAACAACTTAATCAAGCAATAAATCACTAATCAAACATTAACATAAGAGGATTAACAATAATAAGGATAAATAAAGGAAGATTAAAGTGTCTTACAATCAAAAGATTACACCTTTGGGTTGGATTAAGAAATAAAATCAGTTATTCATAGTAGATCTAAACCCCAATAATATGAAATTAAAATCCATTTACAACTTGATACCAAAATGAAAGATAATCTAACATTTGGCCTCCTAGAAGAGGTAATGGATCTCCCCCTCATTCCAAATGAAGGGTCTTATTTATATGAAATAGTGAAATTAGGTTGAGGAGAGATAATGAGGAAAAGACGACTAAAATTAGCGAAGAAACAGGGGGCAATGCGCTGTTGGCGCATAGTAGATGCGTTGTCGGCGCATGGCTGAACAACATGAACTTGTGAAGGTCATATCTCTATGGTTTCTTGGCCAAATGAGGCTTGTGACCTATCGTTGGAAAGCTAACAACATAAGCTTTAACCTCCAGTTGGTCTTGCGTCAATATAAGCTCTAGAACTCAAGATGTATCCTTTTGAAGTCAACTCTTGTGCAAGTGGGGCTTCAAAATACTTAATTATTTCATGTCTTCATGCCTTGACTTGTGCTCCTTCCCTTGATTTGATTTCTTGGATTATGATTGATATCAAGACTATTTTTCACTCTTGAATATGGAACAAAACTCGATTATTACGTATATACTTGGAAATGGGCAATTGTGACAATTAGTATGCAAAACTCATCCAAATATCGCTTTATTGTGCTTAAAACCGCTACATAAGACAATGCTAAACTGAGCTTATCAGTGACCTCTTGGGAAAGTTCCCGGGATGCGCATGAGTGAGGACAAAATGCGCTGGAAAGGACATGTGTTGATCTGTGAGCCATGTACACGGCCTGGCGAGCTACCATGAGTGCCGCTCCCGACCCAGAGTTTGGGTCGGGATGTTACATGTCTGTCTCTTTGATTCTACATGCACAAAAATTAATCTTTCAAGTCAAGGACTCTTTTACATTTATTAAATGGAAGAACAAAAAATTGTTGCGATTTCAAACTTTGTACCAAAACGTCTCTCAAGCCGTAACTCTGGTACCACTTGCTGGGGGTTTTTGTACATATAGTATAAAATAAAAAGACACAATATTTTGTTATGGGACAAACCCACAACCCAACTTGTATTATTATTCACTCTAACAATAATATAATCAATCTTCTAACACTTAGCTACTATCTAAGATTTCAATTTTTGCTTAACCTCGGCTTATTAAGCAACTACTCACACTTATCCACTAATGACCATGACCTCTATTTATAAGGTCCTAAGTCCTAACTCAACAAAGCAAAGTCTTTTATGTTACTAACTTAACTCCTAATATTTACACTTAGTAACATATCTTACTAAAGTAACATTAGTAACTTATCCTACAAACTAATAATCACTAAAGACTCTAAATGCTAGCATCAAAACCTTGAGTTCAAACTTATGATTTGGATTAGGGTTGGGGTTACTTTTCCAACATTCACAACATATAAATTACATGTATGCAAGATTAAACCTCATATCTATATCACCTAATTGACATATTCATATATATAAAAAAATCAGACTCCAATATACTCACACAAAATAACAAACATACTCACAAATTACTTATTCGTAGGAATAGAATACACATTTATTGAGCTAATCATAGATATTCATTTGATAGAATATACTTATTCACACAATTTAAAATGTGAGTATATCACTTAAATTCTGTGAATATATATTTAAGTATCATAAAGAAGCGTCGAAATATATCAAATGTGATATTTATTTAAAGAGTGAAAATTTTATGAGCATTAGTAAATTAGTTTTATAAATATTTGGTAATGAAATTTTAAATTAAGTAATTTTACTTGTATATGCAACTTTTAGAAAACTACACAAGTATTACATTGTAACTACTAGTAAAGGTAGTTGAAAGTACAATACACCATACACCTGGATGTATGGTATAAGAATAGTTTTGAATATGAGCAACTTATTTTATCATTTCGGATAAGCGAGGTTAGTTGAAGACAACGACTCTCAAATCACCTCGAAAGAGTTGAACATGAGTGCGCAACAGAGGCCATATAATCAGCAACTGTATTGGCCTCACAAAAATAATGTTTAACTACTACTTTTTCAAAGAAATGAAAGTCTTAATTCACATCTTTGATGATGCTTGAAATTTTCACGAAATTTGTAAAGTACTAGGAATTAAATTGATAACACATGAGTGCGCAACAGAGGCCATATAATCAGCTACATGAATGCCTTCACATAATTCAAGACCTTCGACGATAAGAATTTTAATAGCTCCTAACACAATGACTTATCATTATGATATCTTAAAAAGTACCCCAAGGCAGCTTTATTCACAGCTACTTTGGATCCGTCAAAATTTAGCTTTATATAAATCCATTTGTAGGTTTTTCCCAACTATTTTGTTTCTTACTACTAATGGTATTCCTAGCTAAGCCGCCTTTATCAAGACTGTTGAGATCCTTGAATGTGTCTCATTTCAACCTTAAATATTATTACTGCAGAAAAGAATTAGCTTGTTAATATTGACATGAACATTACTAAAAAGTCGGTCATTTTTAAAGGACCATGAACTCCACCAAATAAAAATAATTGTGTTGAAATCAACTGTTGGAATCAATTCTTTGAGACAGTTTAGTTTGGTTACAAAACATCAACTTGAAACATTATTATATGTTACTATAAAATTGTTGAAGCTAATAATGCCCATATATTGGATTACCGAATTAGTTAATGGATGTTTGAAAATAATAATCTCAATCCTCACTAGAATGATTGCACAAAGCATAATGAAGTGGGACTTCAATATGACGCCAATTTGTTTAGGTAGGCCATCAACACACGTTTTTTAAAGAAAAATATTTAGCTTTATGGGGAATATTTAACTTCCAAATAAAGTAAAAAACACACTTAATGAAGGCTTTAAATGAACACACTTTATGTCAACCACGTTGCTGTTTCGGTAGAGAAAATATCACACTGACAATCCTCATATGAGACTATTTGAATCTCCCACTGCATATCAGGAATAATAAAATCTCTAACCAAAAGATTAAGATCGTTACTATGTGTATCAATAATAGTGGCAATAAGGGGATAAGAAAAAAGCCAATTATCAGACAAAAGTTTAATGTTGCTACTATCACCTACTTGTCATCTCTAACCCTTTCTAAAAAGACTTCTTAAACTCATAAGTTTTCGTCATTGCCAAGAAGTGTTTGAATTAGGTTTATATGCTCAAAAAGTGGGGTCTTGTACCAAACTAGCCATTTCTTTCAAAGTATTCGCCAAAATAGTTGTTTTATTCAAGTATTGTCCAAAATAACCATGTGACCATTTTAATTACTAAAATAACCATTTAATTATTAAGTTGCCTAAGAAAAATTAACACTTGGTTTGGTTTGGTTGCGGGGGGTAGCCAAGGGAGGGCAGTGGATGCACTTGTATCCCCTTGATTTGAAATATTTACATATTAGTTTCATCAAATATCAACATATTTTTAGTGGTGCAATGGTTAGTAACTCAGTTTCAAACTTCCAATCCATGTTGGTCATGTGAATCTTATAAGTGAGCTTTTTCACATTTATCTCATTTAGTCATAAATGAGTCTTTAAGGTCATTTAATGCATAGTTTGCCTTTAATCCTACATTGTCATTCTTTTGGTACATAGTTATAATTGTGTTCAATTTTTTTTTGTTACTTATTATGTAGCTTCCAAGTTTTTTATAAATGTACGCAGTTGCTAAATCCCGCACAAACTCTTACTTAATCCCACACATTTACCGCCATTATTCATATTCTACCCTTTCTCTTAAAACCAGATTAAAAATATTATTCTCACTCTTCTCTACCCTAAAACCTAAATCAATTCATTAATAATTCATCAATTATGGATTCTAATTCGCACTTATTGGACATAATCTCGCCGTTTTATCAACAAATTTATCAGTATACACGTTTTTTAATCGTTTTAATTTTTTTTCAATGAAAGAGGAATTTTACGATTAGGGTTCTGATTTTTTTGTTGTTGAAGGGTTGGTTGGTGGGTGTTGGCTGTCGTACGATTAGCCGGAGTATGGTTCGGCGGTCGACGGTGTTTTCTGGAGTAAGGTGTAGGGCCTAGTCAGTAGGTCGTCGTCGCTGTATATGCAGAAACTGGTTTATGGGAGTATTGCGGTGGTTGGGCATGGACTGGGTCTTCGGCCAGTGGTGTAACTGGTGTTCGATGACGGGAATGGTAAAGGGCGGAGTGGCCGGCGCAGGGGAGAGGCTGGGAGAGGGTGTCCGGCCTATTTCAGGTGGTAATCCATGGTATTTTGGGGTGAAATTAATTTTTTTGGGGTTTTCTTTTTATTTGTCTCTAGGTGGTGTAAGAAATAAAAAGGGTAGATTCAGAATAAGTCATAGAAATGTGCAGGATTAAGTAAATTTATGTGCGGGATTTAACATATCCCAAAATTTATCGTTAAGAAAATAAATAATGAAGGTAGTAGTTTTAATGTAGTGACTTTTAAATACCCTCTTATTTATTACACTTATTATTATATATACCATATTATCTATTAAAATACTTTGTATTTAATATAAACAAAAGCATTATATTATTGAGCTCCAATTTTTCGGATTTATATGACGGGATGTCCTTTTATGGTAATGAGTTATATACCCGCGATTTTAAATTTTATTTATATCTACTTGAATTTTTGAATCTTTTAATTTAGTTTTTACTTTAGCCTCACTTTTTTTCTTTTTTTAAGATTTTTGTTCCCGTCGCCAGAATCATTGTTAATTTGCACCCTTGTGTTCAAATCCTAGATACACAACTGTTCGGTTTGGTTTAATTTTTTATACATTATACTTAGTTATTTACCAATAATTAAACTTGTTAAAGATGGTTTAAAATTGAAGAAGCTTCAACCATCAAATTTGTTTTTTTTTTAAAATGATATAAAAGTGACACAAGTAATTTGTAACCAATGTGAAGCAACACATACTCCGTATAAAAAAATCACTAATCACAAAAAAGTAAAAAATGCTAACAATGCATGTGATACCTCATTTGTACTTCGTTTGGTCATTATTTTGCTCAATTGTTTTCCTAAGTTTTGTGAATCATCCATTCATTATTTGTTTATAGTTTAGACTATGCATACACCTAGTACGTACAACAATTAATAAGTCCAATGACCGCTTTGAAATATAATATTAAAATGAAGTCCTGAAAAGTTTTGTCAGATGAGGCGCCAATTTTTTTTACTTCGCATCGGCACAAACTTACTAAGAAAGAAGAAGGCAAATTTGTACGTCCCTTGTAATCAGAAATTTTGTAACATCTTACGCCTCTAAATACGTGGAATTTTGGTGATGTACAATAAGTTTGATAATGAAAAAATAATGCAAATTTGAAATTCAATGTCAACAATGAAGCATCATACAAATTCACAATTCAATGTCAATAATTAGTTAAAATAAATCACATATAAACAAGAGACACTAACAAATTAATGATCAAAACTTAATTTTTTGCCTTGTGATATTAGAAGACAATCGTAGAATGAAAAGGCACTACAAGGGTTTAGAGTTGGGTGTAACTGTGTAAGTAGGTTTTCGAAATGATTTTTTTGGTAACCATTTTTTTTTGTTTAAGATTTAATTTAAGTGGCTTTTCTAGGGTACATATTTTTTTAAACTTGGACATGGCTAGTTTGGACAATACTATTGTAAAATGGCTTTTTTGGCGAATATTTTAAAAGAAATGGTTATTTTGGCAAAATACCCAAAAAAGTGAGCCATCTGTTAAATACTTTGAGCAATCACCTAAACCCGAATACTTTTTTGTCTATAAGAATTTTTCATAAAAGTTTCACTTCAAGAGTTTTATTAGCTAATCTTTCTTCTATTAAAACACAAACATTTAGAGTCATTTGGTGAAGCCACCTCATCATGTACACAATGTCCAACTACCTTTATAACTTCATTTAATTAAAATACACCTTCTAAAATATGATTAATATTTACAAAATGATTTATGCATTAAATTTTTTATGTCCATATTTACGAATAATTCCAATGAAAATTTAGTACACATTTGTTTTAGGATCATTAACTTTTTACCAAATATAAATTAAAAATTCATTTTATATATTATTTTCCCCACTTTTACACAAATTAGTAAAAAAATACTCATGTAACTAAAAATACTCTCCTTCAATTGAAGTATGATATAATCGTAAATTGGTGTTATTAGTCATGTCAGTTTTATTGGAAAATAATATTAATAATAATATAGATATACTTATAAATAAAATTATATAATATATTTATAACCATACCAGGCCAGTTCGCAAAATTATAATTAAAAAAATCAACAAATTAAATTACAGTTTAATGAAGTGAATACTAATTGGTGAGAAACTATCGATTTATTAAATATTCACTTTATTAAAATATAGTTTATTTTACCACAATCAAACAAGTTAATTTATAATATTGGTCATGTCGGAAATAAGTCAGGTGACTCGCGTCAGAGCTGTTGTATGCTAATCGTCTTACATCTGAAATATATAATTTGTCTAAATAATAAATCAAGTTTGTTATTATCGTTTTAATTATATCAGTACTTACATCACTTCTAATGTAATAATTATAAACATCATGTTTTTTATATAACTTTTTAATTCATAATGTTATTTAGAATGTTTTAATTATTTTTTTAATACTTACTTCATGTTTGATACAAGAGTGGTAATGTATTGGGTTTAATATTTTATATGAAGTATTATATGTTTGCGCATGTGAATTCCTAAAGTTAACATTATTATTTATTTATTTAAATATATGATAAAAATAATGTTCGAAAAACAAACCCGTGAAACTTGCACGGGGGTAAAACTAGTTCAGAAGTTTTAATATTTAATCCACCCATCCGTTTTGGTAACCAAACTTCTTGTAAACTAATCAAATTAGAACTATGATGTGAAGGACTTTTATTCTATAAAAAATCCCTATGAATTTTATTTAATCTTTTATGAACAATTGTTGGAAAAAGGAAACTTTGCATCTGGAAAGCGTCTTTTGTTCCAAGTTGGCATTTAACAATAACTATTCTATCGGCTTGCGATAAAGAACTTTGCATCTTTTATGAACAATAGTTGAGTGCAAAAAGATTGAATAAAATTTTCAAAAATATTTGTAGTCATTCTGTTCTCAATTAAAGAACGACCTAAATATTTACCCAAATGTGCTTACTCATTCATACAAAGTATACTTCTAAAAGATTTACGAATTGGTCGATTAATGTTTGTGATGCATTGAAAGTTGATATGTCCAAATTAACATAATATTTGAAAATTTTGCAAAATCAATCAAGAATGAGCTTAATAGTTCTACAACTTCGAGTAGAAGCTTTAGCAAAAAAAAATAGTGTCATCCGCAAAAGTAAGAAATGAAAACATCTCAAAACCAACTCCAATCCTAATGTCAATATGGCTAGAACTCTGATCACTAATATTTTTTAAAGATCGTGCTAAAATTTCGGCGCAAATAATAAATATGTGGTGACAAGTCGAATACCTCAAGTGGGTCTAAATATATTCTCATGGGTTCCATTAACTAAAAACGAGAAAGAAACAATTTTGATACATTCCATAATCTAAGAAATCCAAATTGAGTTGAAACTCATTTGCATAAAAGTTTCCTCATTATTATATAAAGTTATATTCTAATCGATCAAATGTTTTTTCATATAGAGTTTAATTGCAATTCATCATCTGTACCATATTTACACTTAAAAGAGTTGAAAATATCATGTGTTAAGAATATTATCCTGAATTAAGGAATTAGGTGTATCGTTTGGTTACTGTGGGGAATTAAATTTTCATGAATTTAAAAAACACATGAATTGCCCAAAAATTTGTGTTTGGCAATTTAGCATACAAGAAATTAAATGCATGCGCAAATTTTCAATTACTTTGATAAGTTAGCAAATTCTGGGAAAAAAACAAATCACCTAATTTTGGATAGTCGATAACTCCCATTATTCTAATTCACGGGACTTTTCAGTTCACACATTTTTGAAGTGACACCAACTGATACCTAATTTGGTGGACTAAATACCAAAAAGGGACAATTTGTTGAACAAGAGATTGAGCCGATTTATATTTATCTAATTTGGGTTGGAGAATCAATATATATATACACGTGAATCATCCATCCTAAACTATACCGGTTTGAAGAAATTGTAAATTGTTTTGTCTTTGTAGTTATTTCATACACAACTTTTACTGATCATACACAAATTATCATTATTTTTCTGTTGGCACCCTTCCTCTTAAAGAAAACTCAAAACCTAAAACAATTCCTTGAAAATTTATAATTATCGGTCTTAATTTTTTTGTATACGACACAAGTAACTATTTCGTTTTCTTTTCACTAATCTGCGTCTTTGGTTTATTGAATGATTTTTTATAATTAATCTTTATTTTTATTAGAATTAAGGCTAATAATGTGGCTTAGGGTGGGGCGTGGCGGTGGTTTGCGATCGTTGTGGGTGGATGTCTTTTTTGAAGGGGTCGGTGTGGCTAGGTTTGGGTGTTACAGTGAGTCGACGTGAGTGGCATGAAAGTTTAAAAGTTGAGTTAGGGACGAGGTAGGTGGCTAAGGAGGTGGTGATGGTTGCTAAAGAGTTTGAGCTTTTCATCGGTGTTGTTGGTGGTTGAATAGGTTGAATGATGGTTGGTAGTGGTTTTAAATAGATAACGCACTCGTCCTTCATTTGTAAAAAAACAAACAAAGACAACAGATTTAAATAGGTAACACACCCTTCCTTCCTCGTATTTTCTTTTGTGCCGGTGCTTCCTTAATTACCCTAACCCCCTAACCCTCTCTTCCTCTCTATTAGTTTTTTCAATTAGGTATTTTATTATTTTCTCCTAATTAATATTCATCAATTATTGTTTCTCATTATGTTTTAAAATCTTTTATTTCTCGTTTAGTTAAATACTCCAATAAATCTGAATTTATAATTTATGTTTGATGTTCAAAATGATACATAAGTTATTATGACCTTTCAAAGTTTTGATATCCGTTTTTATTTTTTTTATAGATTCAATTTTTTTTTTAAAAATATTTCTCTTTTTTATATCTCAAATTTACAAAATTTAGTAAATTGATACTCCCTCCGTCCCAATAATTCCTTTATAAAAATAAAAGACACTTGCTTTGCAAGGTTATGGGACATTAGAGTGTAATAAAATCATTTTTGTTTGCAACTTAATCAAAACACAAACAAAAAATTAATCGTCCTTGATAATAACGGTAATAATCCACACCAAGTAAACATTTATACAATATAATTAAAAGCGTACATAAAATGACTACTTAATGACATGTGTCGAACATAATACCACATAAAATGATACTTATTGCCACGTGTCGAGCTTAATGCCACATGTCGAGCTTCTAATTCACTTCAAATTAGTATGAAAAAAGATGAAAAATTATTTAATGCAAATTATTATTTCATAAACCGAAATTTGGAAATGAAAGGCAACATTCATGTTCATGTATCTTATTTCTAAAATGCTACCCAGATAGCATTTCATTTCAGGCAGCTTATTTGATTAAATAAGTTAGTTTCCAAACTCTTGCAAAAATAAGGTACCTTAAATTTTGGTCAAATAAGACACCTGAAATGTCTTGATAAATAAAGTTTAAGAAAAACTTTGCGTAGTAGCATTCAGCCCATTTAATATAATCTTTTGATCAATAAACTAACCAGTAATGTACTTAATATTGTTTAACCGAAAGATAGAGAGAACGCATTTTTTTTCTAAGGTTGTTGATTATACTGATTTTTTAGCACAATGGCAAGGAAATCGAATCAAGCTAATAAATTCAAACATCATAGTTCTTCAAAACAACATGATAACTCGTTTAAAATTATATCATGAGAAATTGTTGACAGAACCTAATGTCGAAGAAGGCCATAAAATGAAAACAATATAAGAAATTATTAGTATCCATTCTTTGGTAATGGATGAAATTTTGGTGGAGAACCTGATGGAGAGATCAAAGAGGAAGGGTCATGGTTCCAGAAATATGGCAAGAAGATCCTAGATATCATAGAGGACGACCCTGTAGATCTGCCCCACTTAACAGAAGATGAAGTTTAAGAGGAATTGGATTACTGGCAGCAGGTTATGCTGGAGGGGTTACTAAAGAGGATCTAAAATAAATACACCGGGGTGTTCATGAAATGAAAGAAGCAGTGCTGAAGAGTGAGCATTACCTGTTTGATGATAAACCTGTCGTTATTGAACCTTCGATGCCTGACATTGAATTAACCAAGGAAGAGGTTAAAATTGTGGCTGCATGGATCAGATTACATCAATTACCTCTCAAATTTTGGGGGGGAATTCTGGAAAAGATAGAAAATCTAGTAGGGAAGTATATTAAAAGTGATGCTCCTACAGAAATGAAAACAAGACTGGGATTTGCGAGAGTGATGATTGATTTAGAGATGGGACAACATTTCCTTAATAAGATCAAATTCTTGGATGAAAAACAAAAACTGATTGAGATTGAGATAGAGTATGAACGAAAGTTTAGTATATGTGCAAACTGTAAACATATAGGCCATGACAAAACCAGTTGTAGGAGAAGTAAGACAGAGCCACAAAAACCTGTCATAAAAGAGTTGAGACATGTTGCTAAACAGATCCAGCCAAAGCAATCTTCAACATCTTCTGCACATGAAAAGAAACAACCAACATCAAACAAAGAAATGACAGATATTAAAACCACCCCCAAGGCAAGACTAGATCAAAAAAATGAAGGGAGAATGTCCCCTGCCAGGCAACTCAGGGCCATAAGACAGGGAATTGATGTTAACAAGGTGATACACAGAACCCCAACATATATGGAGGTGTTTAATGGATCAAATTCACTAAAGAAAGGAATTCGCATAAGTGGTATTGACCCTCTCAAACTTAATATATAATGAATATTGGATTCTGGAATGTGAGAGGGATGAATAGGGAGGAAAAACAAAAGATTGTAAATAATTTTCTTCGGGCTAATAATGTGGGCCTATTTCGCTTGCTATAAACCAAAGTCAAGGTTGGGAATTTAAATAAAGCTGTGATTAATATTTTTTGAGATTGGTGTGATCCACTAATAATGCCTACCACCATGAAGGTAGGGTGAGGGTGGTTTGTGTTGGAACTAGCAAGGGTTCGATCGAGACACTGTCCTTCTCGATCGACCACATGTATTGCTCGATTGAGAAGATCTGCACTCGATCGAGGACTTTAGTATACCATATCTTCTCGATCGAGGAGATACATCTCTCGATCGAGAGAGTATACCTAAGGTTCGTGAGCTAGGTGTCCTACACAGTTACTGTGATAACGCGAATAAATCTCTTACATGTACACTGGGTTTACTAAGAGTATTTTATCAGTTGATTAACGTTTACCTAATAACGGTTGGCTTGCTAGAAGTTTGACGTTATTATCATACAGATGGCGGTGATCAACTGGTCCCTAAAAGTCACACCTATAGGATGTGTCTGAGAAATGTGATTACAGAATCATATTAATACCCTAAATGACTAAGAAGTCAGTCTGTTTATTGATGAGACGTTTTATACAATATTGTCATTAAATATAATATCGGTATTAATTATTGACAATTTATAAAATGTATTTTACATTTTATGGAATGTAAAAAGAGTAACCAAAATAAGAAGATATTCTTCCTATTTTGGCCCTCTCTACTCGGTCATAATAACCGAATTAAGGAGATAATATCTCATCCTTAATTTCGGTAATCTGAGAGTATAAGAGGTGTGATTAGGGTTTTATTAAAACCTAATTGTCTTTTCTATGACTCTGCCTCTCTAACTCTCATCACAAGAAAAACACAAAACCTCTTTCTCATCAGTGAGATCGTGTAAGAGATTCTCTTTCTAGCAAAGGAGAAGGGTATTTCTCGGAGCATCTTGGGTGCAACGATTAGGAGGATATCTACCTTGATATCTCTGTTCTTTACGCCTATTGCTAGGACCGGAGGTTGATTTCTAAATCTCTATTCTTTTCTTGTTTTCGTTTATGACTCGCATAATCAAGTTATTGCTTTTTCGTTATAATCCTATAATAATTGTATTGTGGGAATACCGATTTACCCACAAGTGGTATCAGAGCATAGGCCACGAAATTGTTTTAATTTGATTTCATAAAACGAAACAGTTTTTCCGCTGTGTGTTTGTCTCGATCGAGAACTTGATTGTCTCGATCGAGAAGTTTTTGAGAGTTTTTGTCTTAATCGAGAACTCGTGTGTCTCGATCGAGAAATTTTGTTTTTCTCAAATTTTTAGGTCGATCGAGTGATGTCTATTCTCGATCGAGGTCCCTGTTTGTCGACTAGGAAGAATTAGTCGATCGAGTAAACAGTATACTCGATCGACACGTTTTCTTTTCGATCGAGAGAATTAATAGTTTAATTTCTTCTCGATCGAGCACCTTATAGAATGGTATTTCCTTTCGTATTCGTTTTCATTTAGATTTATTTTGTTATTTTTAATCTGTTAAAATAACATACAATAGATTTGTAGATGTTTTAATTTAATAAATATTTGGTTAAAATGAAAATGGAAATGATGTTGAATGAGTTTATCATTTGAAAGGATATTAATTTTTCCCTATTTTGTCGATAAGGACCATTTTGCCGGAAAAAAATCTGCCGAATTTTTTTTTTACTATTTTTGCCGTGTACAAAGTTTTTTTTGGGCCATTAATTGTACATCATTCGGATTGTGTATAATTAATGTGAAACGGTTCACATATGCTAAATATCTTACATTTTAAAGCAGTTTGAAATGTTTAGGATAGTTCATTTTATCAGTAAAATGAATCGAGATTGTAATTAATGTGGGCAATTACAGAATCACCACATAATTATAATCTATGTTAAAAGGGTGGTTTGGATAATAAAACAACGTAATAAATGTATTATGTCTTGCATGTTTTATTATAGTTGGTGCTTTTATAATATCTTTTGGATTGTTTGAATGAATCTTTAACGTATTTTTACAATCAGTTGTAACTTAGTGTGGCCTTAGTAGATTGTGTTACCGTAATGATGGTAACATAGTCTTGGATGTATTTTGAGATCTCGAATCTCCATTATTTTTAGTTTTGGGTTTTGAAATTAGTATGTAATAAATAGGATCACAATGTAATTTTATTTGTTGTGATTTCAAAGAAGACTAAAGATGGAGATTGGAGCTCACTCCCGCTACATGGACCAAGAAGAGTGATCAAGTCAAGCTTCGAGGGTCCAATCAGTTGGATTCCAAGTTGTATTTTATTCTTTTTGGTAGGATAGGCCACACTAGGACATGTTTTTTCCTTTTACGTTTTTCATTCTCGTTTACTATCCATCACATGATAGATAATTGCATCATATTCCGCCTAAACCAAACCACCTAAAATGCATGAAAAATGATTCATATAGTTTGAATATTTTAATCATGGACATACAGATGTCACTCGCTTTTAGGGCCATCACCTTAGTTTAAATCATTCTCGAGTTGCTAGACATTCGTTCACTTAAAATGAATTAAAGTTAAGATGATGGGACCTTCCCCTATAAATAAAATTGAGACTAGTCTTTATAGGGAAAACTACTATGAACCCCTTCTTTGTCGGAAGTCATAATATCACCCCTTCTACGTTGGGTAAGTAGTGAGTGTTGACCTATTTTATCTCAACATTATAGTACGAGTAATATCTCGTGATTATGATGGACTAAAAGATAGAATTTACATAAATTTATCGACCAGGAATTCTAAAAGTAGAATTAGCCAAGAGGTTGGCTTATCAATTTACAGAAATTGAGTCTTGGGATCATTTATATAATTCTTAAGGGAGGTCAATGGTATAAATGCACGAGTCATCGCATTAAACAGTTTTTCATTAGACTCAAAATTAAAACGATGAATACTTATCATATCTATTTTCTTTTTCACAGTTTTTGAATTTGTTATATACAGATATAACTGCTAAATAACAAAATGGCTGGCCATACTGATGACCCAATGCCAAGTGCCACGCTCGGACGTGAGTCCTGGCTTAAGCTTTTCATGGACACTATGAATCAGTCAACGCGACTGAAGAATAATGGGTCCAACTTTGCGGACTAGGAGGCGGCATTACGGAATGCTGCCATTGCTGACGGTAAGCTCAAGTACTTGACTGAGCCACTACCGCCCAACCCATGCCCCAATGCAGGAGCAAATGAATCACTTTCTTATAGTGATTTCGTAATGGAGGCGGGTGCGATAAAGAACGTACTCATCTTTTCAATGGAATCTAATTTGCAAAGACGATTCATTGCCCAAGGTGCAAACAAGATTTTCACCACGCTCGCTAACGAGTTCTCGAAAGCTCTGAGGATCGTTAGCTATGAGTATACATGTCGCTTCTTTGAGGCGAAACTCCAGAAGGGCCAAGCGGTTAGCCCACATATTCTTGCTATGATCAAGAATGTCGAGAAGCTGGAGGCTCTTGGTTGCAAAATCGTTGAGAAGATCATTATTGATCGAGTGCTTCATTCACTTCATGATGTTTTTGCCCTTTTCAGGGCAAATTACTATATGAATGATATGAAGAAAAGTCTTCATCAGCTCCACTCACTTCTCGTACAGACCGAGAGTGATCTGAAATTGAGTGGGAGCTTGAAGCAGGACATTCTCATGATTAGCAACAAGGGGAAAGGTAAGGGCAAGGCTCAGGCTGACCTAGCTGTAGGGAAGCCGAAGTTCAAAAAGCCAGGAAAGGTCAAGAGTGGGCCTGGTGAGACTAGCGGTAGCTCACAAGGCAAGACAAAGAGCAAGGAAAACATGGAGTGCCACCATTGCCACAAGACTGGGCATTGGAGGCGGAACTGTCCCGTATATGCTGAAGACGTAAAATCAGGCCGCGTCACTCTGTTGGTACGTACTCTTTTATTATAGATTGAGATTAACCATGCAAGTTCGGAAATTGGGTACTAAGGGTAC
>JAIUZE010019877.1:0-17755 GCA_022085475.1 Heliosperma pusillum
CATGATTTTGGAAATAAATATTTTAAATGTTTTCAAAAAGAGAAAGAGTATTTTTATATTTATCAAAAGTTTTAATAGATAATGTATTTATGAGATTCTATTGGCTAGTAATACAACTTAAGAGTTGTCATGCTACCTAGGGTTTCTAATATATTCTATCTCAATTTGTTGTTAACCTAATAAGCCCACCTAGTGGTTTTGCCACCTAGCATTTCGTGAGACCCAAGGATTGTGCCTCCTAGGGTTGCGTGCTCCTAGGGTTTCGTGGAGATAAGGATTTCGGCCACCATAGGCTTGTTTCCTTGTTTACCTTAACCTAAGACTCTAATATATCTTTACAACAATATTTTGAGGTATTAAAGATAAATTTGTTTCTAAAAGATAAAGCAAATAATATTTTGAGATATTAAAGACAAATATTCTTCTTTAAGATAAAGCTAGGGATTTAGATTTTATATCTCCTATGCTTCTATTATAAATACTCTTTCCATCTCAACCATTAATAACGACTTTTATACAATTGAGAGAATTTTATAAATTGATTTTAAAGCAAACCTTGAGCAAAATATTTATTATTTTTAGTGTTTGTTTTTCAAAAGAGTCGTGCATCTTCTTTATCAATCGCTCACCTGAAATACGTTATTGGATAATAGTACATCACATAATCTTACTTATTCTTTAACGAGACTCCTTGTGAGTTATATTGTACTTTCTTATTAACGTAAGATAGTATAGAGTATTTAGCGATACTCACCTTGAGTTATAATCATAGTTGATTATACGAGTGGGTTGATAATTTTTGTAATCCGGAGAAAGGTACTAAAAATTATTAATCGAGAATAGTGAACGTAGGTTTCGACTTGTGAAACTGAACCACTTCAAAAAACACGTGTGAAACTGAACCACTTCAAAAAACATGATGAAGCAACGGAAGACAGCGCTGTTGAAGAAGTGGTTGTTATCAATGAGTAAAATCCATCGGCAAAGCAAGCTCCAGCTCCAGCTCCAGTTCCTTCTCTGTCTCAAACACAACCTGCATTAAGAGATCCCGGCTACCACACCTTTATTGATGTTTTGGTAGCTAGGTCGTGTGAGAAGGAGAAAGCAAAGAGAGAGTTGCCGTCGTTTGATATTTTGACTGATATGTTAAAAATTCAGTACAAAGAATTGAACAAAAAATATGGAGGATGTTTCGACATAGATCTTTTGAGCAACGACGATTTTGAGTGCGCTGATGAAGAAAATGATGTGGAATTGGATGTGACTAACTTGAACAGTGATAATGGCGGATAAGATGAAAAGCAGAATGATGAGGAGGAATGTTTTGATGATTTTGTGACAAATATAGTTTGAGGAGTTACTTCTAATATTGAGCAGATGTCTGAGGATACAAATGTTGTCAATCAAAAGGATGACATTGAATCAAATGTGGATTTGGGAGTGACACGTGCTGCTGAAGATAATTTAAGTGATCCAAAGGTTGTACCAAATGTTGATTTTGGAGAAAATGTTCCAGATGAGGGAAATCAGAATAGGGATTTCGATGATGGTAAACCGGATGATAGTAACATTTCTGCACAGTGATGCATTAGTAAGTATTTATTTCACTTAAATGTAATATCAGCTTCAACAGGTATGGTACCCTATCATTTGCGGTGTACCTTGGACTGTGGTTTGCCGAACGAGGACTTGCCAATGGTCTTGGAATTTATGTTGAAAAATGAGCTTTTATTTGCACCGGTCATGCAGCTTAGGAAGGAGGTGATGGATTATTGTTTTCTAAATAATCATTGGATTGATAAGACGTAAGTTTTTCTTATAGCTCTTTTTTTTATAAAAATGTGAATACATGAAATATTGCGCCTCATATTACTGTTGAAAAACAAATCTTATCATCTGCCAAAATGGTACAGAGAAATTGTTTGCAACTTCGTAATTTACCATAACACAACGAAGAAAGACATTGAAAGTTTGTTGCCTAATACAATGATAGAAGCAATTGTGATCGAATCGTGGGCCATAATGCTAAATAAAATGCAAATGGTAGGAAGTGGCAGTACAAGACCGCGAAGGATTTTCTACGGCATTGCGCACTCAGTATGTCCAACATAAACTTCATATGTTTACATGTTATATAATTGATAAAGTAAAATTGATAATTTGCGCTTAAAATGAAACAGATTGTTGTAGAGAAGATGATAGATATAAACCAGGATGATGAGGATGATGGTGAGATGAAGAAATATAGGGCAGAAGTCTTTAGTACATGGGATATGTGGTCAGGGATTTATGATGAACCACTAAATTTGAATGCTGAAATGGTAAGAAATTTAAAATACTTTCAATTGTGATATTGCATTGTATTTAGTATGATATTGTTTATAGTACCATGTGGTATTGATTTTTTTTTTAAAATAAAATTGAAGGTGTTCGTACATTTACTTTATGAACAACACTACTTCTGCGTGTGTATTGACTTTGTGAGGGAAAAATTGTTCTACCTGGACAACAGATGTTATGATGATTTTAATGAAATGGCGTTTGCATACATGACTGATGTTGTTGTAAGTTCAAGATTTAAAATAAAAGTAAATAATTTATCATCTCGTTAGATAATCATGAAATTGACTAGTTGTTTACTTAAAATACAACAGGCAAATGCATATGCCGAGTACCTTGTCAGCAAAGGCACTGAAAATGCTGAAAAGGTAAAGGAATTCATGACGATAAATGTGCCCTTTGATTGGCAAACTCGGGAGCAGGACCTGGACTATGGAGTATTCATGATGTTACACATGATGTTTTTTTATGGTGATATTTTTGATTGTGAATTATACAACGTCCAGAAGAGAGACTTATATAGGGGAGAGGTAGCAGCGACACTCATCTTGAGTGATTTTAATGGAGATAGGAGTGAGATTCTAGAGAGGGTAACAAGACATAATGAGATAAAAGGTAACTTGTTGCCTAAATTGCTGTCAAAAAGAAAAAGAATCAAAAAGAAAAAGACGAAAGGAAGAACTGGGAAAAAGAATGTTCAGACCCCAGATTCGAAAATCAAAGGTTACAATTTTTAACTCGACCTCGTATGATAACATCAATTTATTATGAATACACTATATATTGAATAACGTAATCTATTTTCAAGACATGGTGGAAAATGGTTCTGCCAGTGTCGTGGACAGCAGTAGGCGGGGAAAGTCAGATGGGCTTGGATGCACGTTCAACTGTTGTATGGCAGATGATAAAGTACTTCTTGTTTCAAAGTTTATGAGGGCTAACCAAGCACTCTTTGCAAAAATGTTGAGTACGAGGAAAGAAGTGCTAGACTACTGCCTATTGGATGACCACAATTTATCATTAGAGTATGATGTTTCTACATCTATGACAGGATTGAAAAAATTATAGTATATTTTTGTTTGTGATACTTATTGGTTAGTGTTGTGATATTGTGTTTAGAAAGGTGTCATATTGTTCTGACAAGACATTAATACTCCATCCTAGTTTACTCTAGTTGTTTGGTCCATCCTAGTTTTCTTAATGTTTGAATTTTGTTATTTATTTATGTTTGCAACAGCGAGGTTGTTGCCGTCTTTGGCGATGGTCGATCACTTACCAGAGGGGATATTTTGTCCTTGCGTCTAACTGTGCCTGTCAATATTGCCGTGATTGAATGTTGGGCACTTATTTTGAACAACATTGAGCACAAAAAAAAAACACGTTTAATGTTTTTTTTGAAATGGGCACATGGTAAGACATTGTATTGAGTTTCATGTATACATATTCAGATTTCAGAAAGGAGGAGGAAACGCAGCTAAAAAAAACAACTTGTTATACAACAGGATGTTATACACAGTTTGATTGAACAAGAAGGAAAAGGGGATGAAAACAAGGAACAGAATCTACAAAAGCTTTTTGACACATGGGATGAATTTGTATCAAAGAACACAGTTCCCTGCAACTGGAAAGCATATCTTATTTTTGTGTCGATGGTATGGGAAGATCATTATTTATGTGTTTGTATAAATTTCACTAACGAGATGGTTGAAGTGCTGGACAATACAAAGTATGACCAATGGGAGGAAACAATTATATACAAGGCCGCAGATTTATAGGTATGGTTTACTGACACTTCTGAATTGGTTATGAAATTGTCACTGACAGTATGTTGAGTAATTGTTTGATTATGAAATTGTCAGTAATCGGTTCGTTTAATTTTGTAGGCTAGTCATATGAGTCACTACTTGGAAGGGAAGGGTGATGAAAGAGCAGTAGAGTTAGTTGGATTTCCAGTTGTGCACATCAAATTCAATTGGCAAACTTATGAGGAAAACAATATCGAATCTGGAAATTTCTTAATGATGCACATGATTCGGTATGAGGGAGATATTTTTGAGGCTGACCAGAAGTCAAAAGTGTATTGTAACACCCGCAAATGTACCCTATTTTATCATAAAAATATTATACGGATATTAGTTAGCGTAATTTTAGATTTAGTTTAGAACTTAGTTTTCCGTGTCTAATTTATCAAATCCGAGTACGTATTCGGACTCTACTCGGACTCCTAATCAGGACTTCAGGGAGATTATTTGACCTCATTTAAACAAAACTACGGTGGCTCGAGTAATTAGATCCTTAGAGGAACTCAGTCATTGTACTGGGAGAATGCCTAATGACTTGTCCGGATGGGCGGGATCCATTGGTTGAAAGCTCGCTACAAGGGTCACTGGATAGACGGTTACGAAAGTTGGAAGTTGGAGGATATTGAAAAAAAGAAAAAAGAATTAGAAAAGAAAATGGAAACAAAATAAAGAAAAAAAGTGAAAAACGAACAGAAAGAAGAAACAGAGAAAAAATGAAGTGGAATTGTTTTGGTGATTATGGTGGCGATTTCATTGAGGGACGGATACACTTGAAAGCTCGGGAGAACGATCCTCGTACTAAATGTATAGAAAGAAAATTTCCCATTACGATCTTAAATTGCCGAAACCCTCCTCTATGAGTCAATACACTTGCACACGCACACAAAGGTAGCAGGAACGAGTGTCTTGCTATGCATTTATTTATAATTGTAATTTAGAAGCAGTTTAAAATATTTATGTTGGTTAATTAATTAATTGTATAGTTTGGAGTGGAGGAAAAGCATATTATACATTAGTTCTTAACCTAACTACAAATGTTGTCCATTGACCTTACTAACTTAAAAAAATTATTTCTAAAAATGTTTTAGTTTGTAGTCTGTGACAACCCTCGCGAATGCGGAAATAAAACATACAAGCATGTGATTTAATTAGCGGAAAATACGGTATTTTTAAAACTTTTTACATGCAAGATTAGAAATACGAGGAGTGTCAATTAAATACAAACCAAAGTAGAATATACTACAAAGAGACGTAGTCTCTCAAAATGTTAACCAACATCACAGTTATTAGCAACTAGCTAAACAACGTCTAGAGGTGACTCATCCTGGCCAACGCCCGCTAGCTCACACCCGAACCCAAAATACCACAAGCAAAAAGCCATCCAAATCAAGCAACCTGTTCATCCATGAAAAACATGAACGCCACAGTCAGTGGGGAGTAACTCCGGGTTCTCCCAGCCATATCACATTAAACGTACATAAACGGAAATACGAAAGTAGAAGCATGCATATATAGATATACATGTGAAATACGAGAAGGATAAATAGGCAATTCAATATATAAAGATAAGAGCATATGAAGTACAAATCCATAACCATCATATTATACAAAGACTCAGGGAAGACACTCTTAGGCAACCATACACACTCACTAGGGCTTGCATCTCACCGTTAGCAGCGTAAGTTTGATAAGATTGAGACTCAACAAACAAACCATGCCAAGTCATCCAACGATCACGAATAATCAATTATATAATCATCCATTCAAACATACAAATACATTGACGACATCTCTCACGGTAAATGACACGCACTAGCACCGTGTACATGGCAAGAATGATTAAAATCGCATCCACGGGATAAACATTTCCCTGAACGCATACACGATGACATTTCGTATATGTAGACTAATTTCCTCCTGGTAGGACGACGATATAAATACCCGGTCCTAGTCTAAACCTGGCCAGACTCTCGGAATAAACCATTTTCCGATTCCACAAGCGATGACATTTCGCATCCAAGACTCGGATAATCATAGACGCCGAGTACCCCAAATTCGGTCAACCTTCACAAAAGAGGCGGAAAAGAGCACAAGCATCATAACAAGCGGTACGCTACATGCAATGACACCACATCGCAAGTATACAACATTTGACGGCCGGGTCGATCAACGCAAAGCGTTCGTCTCCCAACAACGTCGTCATATGCCCACTAACACATGCAAACAAGCAGTAAGGATACACTCCCCGTTCCGACATTCCAGCCTTACGAACGTGGAGGTAGCCAAGGGAATGAGAGTACAAAGCACATAGGAAATTAGTGCTCAAACCGTAACATGTGTAAAAACGACTCAAAGTGGGACATATGAAAAACCGTCACAAAACATGAGAATAGGGAATTATATAAATTTAACTATGATAAAAATGAATCAATACATGATACATAAGCATTAGAACAAGTTTATGAAGCATAATAAATGAGAAAAATAGATCCCCTCTCGAAACAACCTGTTTGGAAACCAACTAAAACAAGGGTCCACTTCAAACGGTCATAACTCGAGTTCTAGACATCTAAATGCAGAAATTCCAAGTGGAGGTGATAGCTTATCCTTTTACGGTTCTAACAGTAGGTCACAAGCCAAAAACAAGCAAGCAACAAAAGAGATTTGATCATTTTACGAAAAGGGGTCAGTGCAGGAAAACTGCAGTCGACTTTGGGAAAAACTGGCAGCATGAAACGCTGCCAGCGCTAGGGAACGCTGCCAGTGTTCACACACGACGCTGCCAGCGTCCAGGGACGCTGCCATCGTCCTGGTCTCAGGCACGCGATTCATCAACAACATCAAATAAAGCCATTTATCATCACAAACCATCAATTCTCATATCAATTATCAAGTAACAACAACCATCATCAAACAACACAATTCCTATGATTACTAACCTTATTCTAAATACGATTTCTAACATAGAAAACACATAAAACACGTAAATGATATCGAGTAACCCTTCACCGTTACCTTTTCGCGTCTTTAATCGATTTCTAAGTCTTCCTCCACTAGATAGTAATCTTTGTCGGGGTCTTGGAGGTCACCACCTACAATTAGACGACAAAAGATGAATATAATTCACCTTTGAGAAGAACGGATAAATTGAAAAGCGAGAAAGACGGTAATTTTATTACCAATACGGAGAGAGGACTATGAGAGGGAAAGAATGAGACTAATTAGAGCGAATTTGATCGAGTAACGAATGAGTAGCGATGATTTAGAGTTGGATCAAATATCGAGGATAGGTTTTGGAGTTTACTTGGTGAGGAAGAAGAAGTTTGAGTTGTGAGGGAGTTAGGTTATGAGGGAGTATATGAGGGAGTAAGTGGAAAACATGAGAAAAAGCCCAAAAACGTCTTAAGACGCAACTTACTCGGAATCTTGCGTAAAGTCCGAAAACGAACTCGGATTTTCTAAAATAGACACAGGAAATTAAATTCTAGATTAAAACTAAAATTCGCTGAAAAGTATCCGTATTATATTTTTACTATAAAAATAGGGTACATTTGCGGGTGTTACATAGTCGATCAACTTATTTGGTTAGTCTAAAATCTTTGCGGTTGATAATTATCTTTGGTCATTGTCGAGGGCGACAACAAGCTGAGTGTGGGGGAATTTGATAAGACGATATTTATTCATATTTATACCCTTTATTTATATATTTTTACGGTCGTCTACCGTACTATTTGAGCAATATGATATACTTTTATTTTGGTTGGATATTTAGTTATTGAAATACTAATTTGATTCAAAATAACCCAATTTTGTGTGTTATTGATTTAGAGGTTGAAGACCATGCTATTATGAGGTGGGCCGAATAACAAAAGAGCAGAAAGAAAGACGGAAAGACCAGATCAAATGCTTACCTTAAACCACGTACAAAGACTGATCTAATAAGGAATTGAGAGCCCACCAAGTTGCCCTAGTTGACAACCTATCATCACTTTAATTCACTAAGAAAACGTAGGAAATCACAAAATAGGAATAGGAGCCACGAGAAGATCAGCAGCAAAGTTCCAGGAGAAGTGGACAATGAGCAGGTTTCTAATTCTACGTACAAAATATAATCCGTAGTTTTCCAAACTCGATCTTAGGATTAGTATAAATACCTGTCTCATCTATCCTAATTAAGCAAGCACGCAAGTATATAATAAATAAATCTCTAAATCTGACGGAGTGAGTTGACGACGGATCTGAAGAGGAGCAGTCCGACGAGTGGAGCGGCTCCGACCCGGAGGAAGATGGAAGACCTACCTTGACGAGGTGTATCAGCCGAAACAAGGGACGATTTTCTGTACTCAATTTATTAGTTCTCCCTTCTTATCTTTAGCTAATTTCGTTTTCGTTAGTACTAATTTGGAACCTTATTGAATTAATCTTTCATTTATTAATAGTTAATCGTTCTGGCAATATTTGTTCAGTAGTATTCTTTTTATGCTCGTTTTAATTGTCATTGGTTTATAGCTAGTTGATTAATTTGGCGCGGCGTTGGATTAATTAACCGATTAGCAACTAGATTATTTTAGGACTGCAATGATGTCACTAAATTAAGCTAGGAGTATAATTGGATGTGTTAATTTCTTGAGTATTGACAACACTTCGGTAATTAATACGGTTAATGAGGTCTTTCTAATTCGTAATGCTGATAGTCAATTTGCGTAACTTTGAACCTTGCGTAAAATTGGATTGCTAGTATCGATAGTCGAGCGGCTCGCTACTGGTTAAAAGTAAGGATTGATAGAGAGAATTTAGCGGCTAAGTTTTCTACGGTTAGCCTATTGTTAATTAAATATTTGCTAGATGTGTCAACAACGAAACTGGAATATTAACTAAACTAGGAATTATGAGCTTAACGGATGCTTGTTTCACTTATATCTTTTTAGATTACAGTATTTAATTCACTAAATGAAACCCCCCAATTCTGTAAATATGTTAATAGTGTTAATATATGAGTTAGTTGATAAACTACATAATAGTTAATTAGTTTTACCAATCTCTCTGTGGGATCGACTCTACTTACCCTTTACTATGTTTATATTTTTGAGGTTAAGATAGGTAAATAAATTGTTAATTTGTATGCGCAAACGACACGTATCAATGCCTCACCGCACAAGCTAATCATGTGAAGAAGTGCTTTGACCGCCTTTCCACCCTTGAGTACCGTACCCAACCCGACTATATCAACCCCAACATCATTGCCAACCCGATTTACCTTGAGTTTCTCGTCTTGCCTTGTGTGTCCTTAAACTACTTATTCCATTCGGCCCATTTTGTCATCCTATTCGGCTCAGTGGCATAAATACTTTTCATTGTGGTTTGTAGTTTACTTGACATTTAGTATTTGATTTTGCTTGGTATGAATCGTTGAGTATTGCATATTTTGCATCTCCATTTCTTGCCTTGGAGTATGTTATTCTAGTAATTTTATATCCTTGTTCTTGTCTTTTCAATGATGCCAAGAGGGGGAAGAAATGATATGATTTGAGTGTTTGCTAAAGCTTGCTCCTTGTCAATACTCGTTATCTCTTAAAGTCTTTCAAGTTATAACTTTGGCTAAACTGTTATGTTCTTGCGATCAACGTTGCTATAACTTTGGTAGTATTTTGTTGAGGAGGAACCATACTTAGTCACAATCATAAGTGAAATCATAGGAGACTTGTCATCATCAAAAATGGGGAATTTGTTGGACCTATTTTATAGTTTTGATAATGACATGTATATACTTGATAATGTGCTTTAATTGATATATCATATGCATCTAATTGTGTGCTTTAGTCTTATCATAGCTAACAACAATTACAAGAAAGAAGATTAAAGTTATAGGAACTTCCGGCATAACTTTGACACGTTCTGTGAGACAAAGTTATAGGAGCTTGAGTTATAACTTTGGAAGTTTACATGCAAATTTATAGCTAACTTGGTTATAACATTGAAGAAACAATTCAAGCAAGATCTACTTCAAATAACACAAGACTCAAGATGGAGGGTATTTGTGATCAAGATGAAGAGATGATCCATATACTGAGGGGGTCTTTGTGAAGATTAGATAGTATAGGTCGTCATTCGGTAACTATTCCATAACATTGATTTTATGTTTGTAAAGTTATGACTCACTTATAACTTTACATACTAAAGTTCAAAGTTATAGCTTTAACCTATAACTTTGGATGATAAAAGTTGATGCATGATTTTGGAAATAAATATTTTAAATGTTTTCAAAAAGAGAAAGAGTATTTTTATATTTCTCAAAAGTTTTAATAGATAATGTATTTATGTGATTCTATTGGCTAGTAATACAACTTAAGAGTTGTCATGCTACCTAGGGTTTCTAATATATTCTATCTCAATTTGTTGTTAACCTAATAAACCCACCTAGTGGTTTTGCCACCTAGCGTTTCGTGAGACCCAAGGATTGTGCCTCCTAGGGTTGCGTGCTCCTAGGGTTTCGTGGAGATAAGGATTTCGGCCACCATAGGCTTGTTTCCTTGTTTACCTTAACCTAAGATTCTAATATATCTTTACAACAATATTTTGAGGTATTAAAGATAAATTTGTTTCTCAAAAATAAAGCAAATAAAATTTTTAAATATTAAAGATAAATATTCTTCTTTAAGAAAAAGCTAGGGATTTAGATTTTATATCTTCTATGCTTCTATTATAAATACTCTTTCCATCTCAACCATTAATAACGACTTTTATACAATTGAGAGAATTTTATAAATTGATTTTAAAGCAAACCTTGAGCAAAATATTTATTATTTTTAGTGTTTGTTTTTCAAAAGAGTCGTGCATCTTCTTTGTCAATCGCTCACCTGAAATACGTTATTGGATAATAGTACATCACATAATCTTACTTATTCTTTAACGAGAATCCTTGTGAGTTATATTGTACTTTCTTATTAACGTAAGATAGTATAGAGTATTTAGCGATACTCACCTTGAGTTATAATCATAGTTGATTATACGAGTGGGTTGATAATTTTTGTAATCCGGAGAAAGGTACTAAAAATTATTAATCGACAATAGTGAACGTAGGTTTCGACTTGTGAAACTGAACCACTTCAAAAAAAACACGTGTGTCTCTCTCTTATTTTCGTTATATCGTTATTTACATATTACTCTGATTAATTAATTAGTTAAATTTAATCCATAGAATCAAATAATTAATTACATGTCATATAAATCGAAAAAGTGGGGCTAGTTTTTAATACTCAATTCACCCTCCCCCCTTCGTATTCGATCAATAGACTCTACATACGCAAAATTCAGATAAGGGACTTGATGAAGAACTTGAAAAAGAAGCTGATGAAGAATGTCAATCCAAAGAAGGGTACTTGATGGTAAAGCTGCCAAAAGGGGTTGAAAGCGATAAACAGATTAAAGATCGATCGATTGATGTAAGCTCTGGTTACTTGTGGTTTTTCAGTTACAATAAATTTAAAATATGTTTCTCCTAATTCAGTAAGATAATTTGTATTGTTATATAGGATGCTACTGCTTAAAGATAGTTGTGAAATTGTTTCTAAAGTAGTATGATACTACTTTTTGATATTGCAGTGATATTGTTATGATATTGCTGTAATAGTGTTGTGATACTGTTCTAATATAGCTCTGATATTAATGTGATAGTGTTGTGATATTCAATAAAGCTTAATATATTTATCTTTGGATATGGCAGGGAGCTCATGAAATATATTTACATATGAAGAGGGATAATGAGTTGTTCTTCTCAAGATACGTAAATAATATGAATATGCTCGGTAAAATGAAACCAACAAAAAGAAATGATGAGCCAAGTACATATGTACATGATGAAGCAACGGAAGACAGCGCTGCTGAAGAAGTGGTTGTTATCAATGAGGAAAATCCATCGGCAAAGAAAGCTCCAGCTCCTGCTCCAGCTCCTTCTCTGTCCCAATCACAACCTGCATTAAGAGATCCTGGCTACCACACTGACCGGGTTATGTCGCAGTCCCGATACAAAAATAATTACCCACACTTAGGCTAACGACAAAAGGAATGTAATTAGGGAAGTAGGGATCGATCCTCAGGGAGTACGTGTTAACTATGAATTGCTATGGGGTGACTTTCATTTAAGACCGATTCATTTGGGGTGATTATCTAAACTATTAACATGAAATAAAATGACAAGTATGTAATGACGATATTTAAATGACGAGTATGGAAATTGCAATAAAAATAAATCTAATCTAATTGACGGAAAGAAAGGTGACGATAATTAAATCTAACTAAGAACGATAATTAAAATAACAATATTGAAAAGATACCTAACTACAATAATAGAAAACTAATAAACTAACAAATGACAGTGAAATAAACTATCTAAGAACGGAAATAAAATGACGTTAAAATAAACTAACTAAACAACAATAAAATAAACTATCTAATCAAATTGATATAGAGAATTAGAAATTCATGTCAAATGATTCAAAAGCTTTATTGATACCAACATTAGAATTACTACGATTGTCTAAGCCTTGTAGCGGTATATTCCTCTCGGATTCGTACCGACTTTTTAATGGGTCGTAACGTCTTCTCAGCCTGGTTAGGTCACTAAACCCCTATTGGTAGTCCTAATTCCCATCCCAACTCTCGTTTCTAAGACGGAAATTGACTAGTACAAACAATTGCTTATGCCCACTAAACAAAGTTATAGAATTTGACACAACCAAAGGAAGAAACAAACTAGGCGGTTCTATTGGTATCGACTCTTCTTTTAATTCATTTTAACTAGCAAATCATTTTAATATTTCAATTTTATTTATTGTATTTACATAATGATAATCTTACAATATTATATTTAATTTATGTGATTAAATAAATTGAGAGGAAAATGATAAACAAAATTAAACTACGAAATAAAAGTGCTAAAATGATTAAGGCGATTATATTAGTAATGATTCTAATGATGAATTTTATGATGATTATTATATGATTAGGCAAAATAAAATATGACATCTTAAACGATATTTTGGTTTTGACTAGATTATTTTTATATGAAATTCCTACCAACAATAATATAAAAACAAGACTAATGAGATTATAATTCATGAACTCAATATGATGATGACAATACAACTAGCATAAATACTATAAAGAGAGAACAATGATGTCGGAAATTGCGTAAATAAAGGATAGAAAATTACCGAGATTGGAATGCAAATTATGTAAGAAAGAAAGCAAAGAACAAATATCCAACCCAATGTAATGACAAATGCTTAGAAAGACACTAGAGAAGTACTTGAAAATTGCTGTAAAAATAGTCTAAGATTGCATAAACTGTAAACTATAATCTAAAACTTGTATGAAAGAAAGATGTAAACTATTGTGTTGTGTTGTATGCTAATTGTGTGTTGTAATCTATGCTCATTGTGTGTTGTAATCTATGCTCATTGTGTGTTGTGTTCTTTGGCTTTTATAGGGCTGCATAGCTGCTGTATTTCGTCCAAATTCGTACCCTAGACAAAGCCATAAAACACTCCATTAAAGCTTGGTAGAAGAAGAGCCAGGAGACGTTCATCAGCAGACATTCCCGATCGGGTGTGTGTAAATCCGATCAGGTATGTAACCCTGATGGATTTTTCGTCTCTTCCAATTTCGTCTTTGGGCACGGAATCCTATGCCTTGGTCTTGGTCAATGGAACAGGTAATTGGGCTTGGGCTAATCTTCCTTTGACTTGGGTTGATGTTGTCCTTTGAGAAACAAAGTCAAAGTCCAAAATGAGTCCACTTGAGGAAGGATGTAGCGGAATCGTAGTCAAATCGTGAAATTGCTATCATCGGTTCCTCGTAAACTTGTATTCTAGTGCCATTGCTCCATAAAGTAAGAAAATATAGCAAAACCGCTTCATTTCCTATAAAACGAGACAAAGCACGCAAAACAACTAGAATAGCAATATTAGCTCGTTAATCACTCAACAAAGTGCATAAATCATATAGAAATCGAGCTAAAACGGGGGATAAATTAGTACAAAATATCGCTTATCAAACTCCCCCAAGCTAAACCCTTGCTTGTTCTCAAGCAATCATAACAATCATAACCAGGACAAGGGTAGCAAACAATGATCAATCTATCATCCAAATCTCAAAAATAAGCTCTTAAAAAGTAGATGAATCATAAACCCGAAACAACAAGGGCAAAGGAAAGTGCGAATCATGGTTGAGATTTACATAACGGCGCAGCATAGAAAATATTCTTTGGACTTTTTTCAGCTTTTGCATGATCTTATTGACTATGGACTCTTTCGATACACTCTTCACTCAATTTTTTTTTGTGAAATAGGAAATATTGGTTCAAATTTGAAGTGACACTCTCCTATCTACAACTTATAAGAATGTGCCCGCAGTCTAGTATGGTAGACAATCCAAATTCATTAAATAAGACTAATCATGATCAAAATGTAATGTAAGAAGCATTAGAGAAATAAAGAAGAGGCTTGGGAAATTTGGGTAAGAAAGTGGACAAACGATTTTGGTCATGTGGGGCTTTAAGTCAAGCTAGTAATAACCAAATGTGTAGTGAATACTCAATCCAATTCATACCAATTTCCATAAACAATAGTCAAAGCCAAAAGCAGCATATTGGCTTATTAATCATGACAAATCAAGTTACGACTTCGCGAAATTCTTATTTCTTTTCCTTTTCATTCATGGAAGCGTTTTTCTCTTCTTTTTCATTTCTTTTTTTTTTCTTTTGAGCTTTTTTTTCTTTTTCTTTTCAAATTTCTTTTCACTGAAAAACACGGGAATCAGCAATCCTGAGACAGCACAGAACACCCCTACACATAAAGTCAGTTACTAGCTCAACAAGGGTAGGAGATAATGTAATGTAGCTAGAAAGAAGGGTGTTTTTCGGCGATGCGAAATGTGAACAGGATTAAATGGCTTCAAAATGTAGATCATGATAGTAATACTTATAGAAAAATGGAATAAAAACCATACTTATGCGTTTTGATGTGACACAAACTATAAAGAGAAACTACTCACTCCTAAACTGGGATCGGGTTCAGATGTACCGACCACTGGAGGCTCTACCATACAATATGAGTAGCTTGCCAAAGTCAAGATCAACCTTAATTAAGTCCAAATGCAACTTTCTACCTACTGTGTACAAGACATCCCCATGAATGCACAATTCCTCATAACTTATTGAAACATCAGCTTATAAAAACTATAAATTGAGAAATGTAAGATGGAAAAGATCTTTTGTATTTGTCTTTTTGATTTTTTTTTTCAAAATGATAAAAGAAAAGTAAAAATCTAAATGCAATCCTAAATGCAGTAAGTCCTAAATGCAAATCCTCCCCCAAGCTAAAACTTCACATTGTCCTTAATGTGCATGCAATTATAATAGAAACAAACCGAGAAACGGTTGGTAGCACATAGAACAGAGAAACAAGATGAAATTCTAATGGGAAAAGGGGCTAGAAAGAAAACTAAAAATGCTAAAAATAAAAGAAAGAAAGAAAAGCTTACAAAATGTCTAGCCTCCCCCAAGCTAGTATAAACAAGGGGAGGTTGTTATCATCTCATCTCAAAGGCCACCAGCTACGGCCTCTCCTCTCTGAAGGAGGCGGCTCGGATGCGGATCCAGAAGCATCTGTATAGTAGGTATCATCTGCAGAATAATAACTACCACTAGACGCAACGATCCCGGTTGGGTTGCTGGCTCCTAAGGACTGGTACTCATCTAATTGGTGACCACGAAAATCACCTCTATACCCTCCAAAGCTCTCGACGTCATAGTTAGTACCACAGTAATCAGGTCCGGTCTGCTGCACACCTGCATCATAAGCAGTACCATGCCCCCCTTCGGGCCAAGTATAGAAAGACGCGTGGGGGCCCTCAGGTCTAATCACACCTTGCCTAGCAAAGTGATCATAAATGGGGTGCAGAGCAAGCTGCTGGTCAGACTGGATTCTATCAATGGACATGGTCAGGGCTTGAAACATGGCAGTCACGTCGCGCGTAGCATGGGTCGACTGGGAGGATGATCCTACCTCAGGGCGGTGGGATCTAATCTGAACAGGGGGGTCATTGGGGGTAATATCCCCAACAGGTAGAAAATAAGTGGGACGGGGTAAGATGGTCTCACTCTCCTGAAGTTGGGGACGCTGCCTAAGCAATGGAATCTGGTTCACCTCAGCGGTCAACTTGACCGAATCACGGCCAGCTATCCTCCAGATCATATGGGGGTGAGAGACACGAAACCAATTAAGCTGAACAAAATAATCATAATCCAACCCATTTCACATCTCGGTGGGAGGTGTAGTCAATGCCTGGAGGTCAGTGGTGGCTTGGTTAAAACCACAAACTTACGTAGCAAGGTGAGTGATAAGGCATCCATAAACAATGCCAGTGTTCTTTGGATTAGTAGCTTTAGTTAGCTTAACAGCAAAATAGTAAGGAATGCTAATCAACCACGGTTCATCACCATTTACATTCAAGAATCCTCCTAAAATATCTAACTCTACCCGTCTCACCAAATGAGGCTCAGCACGGCCCAAGAAGGTCCATCCCATGAATCTTTGCCAGATTCTAATGGCGGGATGATGGATGTGATGGTGTGGGACATGGTCCCAACGAGAGACGGGGTAAGTAGAAATGGTGTTCCAAACATGGCTAATATCAAAGCCCTCGGGAGGTGAAGTAACAGTGTCCCTGTGGGTGAGACAAAATTGGTCAGCAAAGATCCCTAAGTCCATACTATAGTCATCATTGAATAATTGAAACCAGACTTGAGGAATAGAGCCTTTATTCCTAGACCTATGCGACTCAAATGAACTCAAGAATTCAAGGGTCAATTGGGGGTAGGTCTTATAACTAAAGTTCATACTAGTAGTCATTCCCAGACCCCGGAATAATACCTTGACATGCTCATAAAGCTTCATGTGTCTTAAAGAAGAAACATCAAGGAATTTGGTAGCTCTCATACCCTTTCTCTTGATGATAAACCATTTTTGCCATTGCTTGTTCGAGCTAAACTCCACATCCGGAAAGTCGGGATCATGCATAACATCTTGTCCTCCTTGACTCCCGGTTTGATCATCGGCTTCTAGAATTTATATGTCTTCTTCATGGGCTCTACTTCTTTCTCCTTGGTTGGTGGTTCTTGCCCTCTTTGATCTCCTTATTGTAGGTGCCATTTGCTACAATAAACTAGTATTAGAACACTTCATTATAAACACAAATTGATAGCATAAGTGTTATAATACTAGGCTTTCAAGTGCAAATTCAAGCATAACAACATAAGTGAAACATTATCATGCTACTTTTGAGCACAAATTGATGTTCTTAAGCATAACTGTGACACCCTCAAATTTGCGGAAAGAAAAAAATAATTTAAATACATAACGAAGGGTGTCATAAATAAAAAGGTTCATTACAAAAGAAAATTAATATTATACATAAGAAATATACAAGACGGGAGACATATCTCCCGTATAAATACGGAAATAAAAGAGTGTATAATAATATACAATCTAAGAACCGAATATAGGTCCAAGGTAAATACTTCGCTCGCTAGCTCATCAATGTACCCCAAATAT
>JAIUZE010019878.1:0-19510 GCA_022085475.1 Heliosperma pusillum
ACTTAGTTAATATTAGTATATGAGAGTTTTAGTGAGAAGAAGAGTTTTTAGAGAGAAGTTAAACAAATTGAACAAAAATGAAGTAAGTAGAAAAATGAACACAATGCCCATTTTAAGGCCATTTGGCCGGATGTTTTAGTCCACAATTGGACTATTATTTTGTTCAATTTTTGTCACATGCATTAGAGTGGAGTGTTGTAGTATATATGATGATTATTCTTACTTGTAATGTCACTTTCATAAGTAACTAAATAGTAAAAACAAGAACTAAAATCATCACCTTTCAACTACAACATAACCGGCCCATTTTGGCCTAGTTGGATCCATTTTGATTTTTGATATTTGTCTCACAAATACTTATTGATCATATGGTTAATTATCTTGTATAATTAAGTGTTAATTTGATCATATAACAATTATATGACTCAATTAAATAAATAATATGTAATTAACATTTTAAGTAATATTTTACCATTATATCAATATATAATGGGTCCCACAATGCTTGGTTAATTTATTTTACAACTCCTTGTAAATATAATTAACTAATTACCTCTATCTCAAAACCTCAACTAATTTAGTAATTTAACGATTAATTACTAAGTTAAATCTTATTTAATCGTATTAAAATAAGATATAAATTTATTAGTCAATTATCGCATAATTGAAAAATAAGTTTAATCGAATTTGCGTTCTTAACTCAATTTCTAATAATTAACTCTCGTACATATCGAATATATGTAATGTACTAATTAACTGTATCGTATACAAATAATTAGTTACTATTTGGATTTCATCCTTTAGGTGGGACCGAAAGGGATCAGTTGATCACCGCCGTCAAACGACAATAACGTCAAACTCTAGTCAGCCAACCGTTATTGATTTACGTTAATCAACTGACTAATCATATATATAGTCAATAAATATCCCAATTATATTCCTTAATAAGATTTATTATGTGGCGCACTATTGTGGAGGACACCTACTCCAACAATCTCCCACTTGTCTGACACAAGTGTGCGTCACCGATTATCTTGTCTCTTTATCACATCTTCCACTCAACGCAAGGTGTCTTTCAGGTCGCACTTGCGATTGACAATATCTAGAGTGGTTTTCTCGATAGGGAGAGTAACTGTCTGACCGGAAAATATACCATAGATCTCTTTCCGAGCGTGGCCACACATTTACAGTAACTTCTCCTCGAGTGGCCTAAAGATGTTTTACCAACGTGGGTGGACAATTCCTGGGGATACATCTACTTGTATGATGCAGATCACCATGATCCAGAAGAAGTCCCCCCCCCCAAAATTCGGGGCCTCCTTTTACGGCAGACCTAGAAAACATCAACCAAAACCAATAGAAAACTGCAAGACTCAGATAGACGGTCGCCAGGCAAAAAATCGTGGACTTATAGGAATAAGATGGAGGCCCCTGACACGACCAGGCTTCAACAATTTTGATAAGGGACTCTATTATGGTCACTGCCCGACAGAGTGTCTCCACAGTCTGCCTATGTAAACGACCAGTCATCTCAATGACCCCATGGTGCTTAACCAACCATCGATCGACTTACAATCTAGTCACTTCGAGACGTCACCTCAAATGAGTGACTAGGGACAAAACACTAACTTCATCATGTTCACTTGAATTGGGTTCAACCTTTATTTCAACCAATTCGGATAAAAAAAGTATTAAAATTTAGTCAAACTAAATAAAGGAGTTTTTAATGAAACTCTAACAATGAATGCGATTATCAAATATTTGGAAAAATTGATACGCTATCAATAATTTCATATCTTATAATCTTTAGCAATTCAGGTACATATTTCAATCCCCATTGAAATGACATGACTATCATGTTCAGCCTGCATAAAGCATGGCTAATGGATTAGCAATACTTGCATCTTTCCTATCGTTCTGATTGCTATTTCTCTTTGTCTACGTAATCTCATATTACAAAAAACTTTCTGAGTACGTGTCTAGATTTGAATCTAGACTTAGGACTCTTGGCCTAAAGGTAGCTCCCACTGTTTTACCAGTATAATGGGATAGGATATACAGCTATATGAACTATTTCTAGTCCCTCCAATACTGTCGAATCCAAGCTACTTTCATATGCATCATCATATGACGCAATGTACTCCATTTCCGTTTGTTAAATCCGCAATGATAAACTGCCTAGAACAATTCCAGCGGATACATGACATTTATATTTGAAAATGTCACTCCTACTTGGAACCTTTCCAATAGTATTTTCTGTTTGGAACTCTTCCAACAGATAAATCTTCTATGAAACACAGCCAGTTCGTGATTTCTAATCACTTTGATCAGTTTGGAAACTGAAGTCTGTGTAACCCTTACACGTAACTCATTTAAACTCCAAACACATGGAACATATCTTTTAGTCCTTCGCAAGTACTAAGGATGTTCTTTATGGCTATCAAGTGACTCTCACTTGGATTTGATTGCAAATGATTCGTCATACTCAAAGCATGCGAAATGTCGGATTGAGTATACATCACAGAGTATATAATTGATCCTGAAGCGGAAGCAAAAGGAATCAATTATCATGTGTTCAACTTCCTTGAACTAGTCAAAGATCTTATCAATATAAGAATTTTGACTCAATGCTAATATCCTTTTAGATTTATCTCCATAAATCTAGATATCTAAAAGATGTATTCTACTTCTCCAAAATCTTTCATCATCTAAAATGATCAATATGTCTCCACATATAAGACTGATGCACACCACTTTACTCCCACTAAACTTCATGTATAAACATAATTCCTCAAGATAACGAGAAATATTTTGCAACATGATTGACACACTAATTCCAACTCTTTTGTGCTTACTTAAGACATACTCTTAAGTTTGCAAATTAACTTAGGATAATTAGGATCTACAAACCCACAGGTGAATATAAAATATACTACCTCTTCTTAGAATCGTATTCAGGAAGGTGGTTGTTGAGATCCAGTTGGCATCATACTATTATGATATGCTGTAATGGCTAAGTATATTCGAATGGATCAAAGAATTAAGGTTGGTGCAAAACTCTTTGCCTACCAAGTTATCTTTGAAAACATTTTAATGTTCAAGCACTGCAAATTTCGATCTTAAAATTAATTACATTGCAGAGGTCGTAATGTTTTCAAGTAAAATTTACAGGTCACATACCTGACATCCATGCATGGAGTCCATTACGAAATCGTATGGACTCTAAGCATATCAAGAAGTTGAGATTAAAAAACCGAGCCTGGTCGAATTTATAAGATCGATGTTAGAATTCACACTATAAAGGAGCGATAAAATTTCAACCTGACTTCTAGGGTCCGAAGAAACACTACTGAACAAGCCATGAGGATAAACTTTTTCGAACCATCAGCTCAGTTTGGGGTCTCTCTGAAAAATTATTCTCCCACTCCTCTTATCATAAGATAATCGTATTGTTATTGAAAGACCCATCACGGTCAAAAACGCTTTGTTCTCGTGGTCAATGTGGCCGATTATGAGCAATGTTTCATTCAAATAACTTACTAAATTAGGTACGCTACCTACCAATCATCGCTATATGAATGAATCAGACTTTTTAAATGTGTTTTAATATGGTGGCAAAGAAATAGCAGACAAAAATATTAAGATCCCAAGGTTAGTCAAATGGCTCATTTTGACTTGATAAAGACAAAACCATATCGTATAAGGTTCTGTTTCTCTATTCAACAACACCTTATCTAATAACGTGTGTTAGAGAAGTTTAACTCGTGAAACCATTTCACAATACTTTTGGTGAAAATAAAAGTCAATACTTAGATATTAATAGTTACGATTTAGTCGTAAGTCCTTGATCTAATGCTCTTAGTGGTTAACTACTTCACATTGAAGCTCTTTGAACTTTTCAAAGATTTCCCATAGCACCTCATTAAGTAGAATCAAACATAATATCTACTTAAATCGTCGGTAAATCAAGTGAAATAATCATTACCATCTCTGGTTGTGTTTGTTATTGGACCACACGTATTCTTATGTAATGGGGCCAATAATTTACTAGTTCGATTTCCTTTTCAACAAAAGGGCACGAATCATCTTGCCTTGAATACAAGATTCGCACGCACCATAAGATTCAAAATCAGATGGTTTAGGGATAGTTTTCAATACTAGCCTCTTAATGTGCTACACAATCCAGAATTAAGATTAGACATAGGTCACCAATTTTGAGCCTTTTTCAATCTATATGACAAGTAATTACTAGTTTAGGTCAAGCATATAATTACCTTTGATTGGTATGGGATAACCATTGACCAAGTATAGGCATAAAAAGATACAACGTTTGTTCTATTCACAAAAGTGAAACACTTGTGTCGTACACTTAAGTGGATACTATATTCTTTATTTAGAGGTTATGTACATAATAACGTTTATTGAAGTATACCTCTAAATCCAAAACTAGATTGATCACATTATAACTTTTATATGTCTCTATTGAAATAAAACTACAATAGTTATATTTCCCTTGTAGTCGATATTTAATTATGGTTAGTCGTCGCACGAATCATTATCATATGCATTGAATACATTGATGAAAACTATAATAGGTATCTAATACCCAAAAATTGCATTTAGCAAAATAAATGTCGATCATATAGATTTTATGGGTGAAAAATTACACCCTATTTCTAACTCTTTAGAAAACTTTGGGAAGATTCTTTTCTTGTGTCCTACACTGTAAAATAGAATCGTCAAAAGTTGGGTTCGACACCTTGCTTGGGTTTTGACTTTACTATTCAAAATATTCTTGCCTTTTTCCCTTGCCTTGTGTCAAAGTCGAGCCAACCTACTCTTGAACCTTGTCTTAACAATTAAGAATATAAACATTATTCTTAGTGCTCCCACTCACTTTCATGAATCTCTACTTAGACAAGTATATTGGAAATATTGTGAAGACTACTCTTCATTTCATTCATGGTTTTACCTTCAAAAGGATAAACTTTTCATGAAGTGATTACGGTATTTGGTTATTCACGATTTTAAATAAATCAATTAACCTAGTCGCCCCAACTGATTTGGCCTCTTTTGAGGTAAGCCTCGATAAGGAGTATAATGACGACATACCAAAATACAAATATTTTCTTTGGACCAAAAATTGATGTACCATTGTTATGAGAAGACGTCACTAAAAATCAAAACGTTTTTGATTAAGTGTGACTTATTCAATTACTCTTCATAAGAGACATTTGCAATGGTGAATATGAGGATCAAAAGATAAAATTCATTTTGTCTTTAGCTACGGTGGTATAAACGGAGATTGTAACCAAAATGCTACGGTATAAAATAATGGAAACTCCTTTCCATGATTGAACGGATTTACAAGTTCATAGAAGGATAAAATATATGTCATTTGCGCGTATAAAATAAATCTCAACGAAAAATAAACATTCATTGCTTATATATAATTTACTTGAAAAAAAAACAATTTTAAACAAGTCACTCATATAATGACCCCTCACGAAATTATATAAGTGATTCCAAGACCCATCTTTAGACAAAAATAGTCATCGCATGCTACCTTTATCTAAAAAATGGTAAGTCAATACTTGACTAATTCTACACTTAGAACTCTTGGTTGACGGATTTCAACTAAATCCATCTCTTAGTCCCAAGATAACGCTTATTCCTTGAGTCCAATCCATTTTTTGGCTTGTGACGCATCCCCCTACTACCCAGGTAAAAATGGCCCCGAAGCGTGGTAGCCCTAATGACCACGGTTCCATAGGTGTGTACTAATTGGTAAGGCTAAATCTCAATTTTTTAAGTTATGTGAGAGGTCTTGTCAATTTTTTTATTAATTCCCTATAAGCGAACTAAGTCGGTGAATTGTGAATAACGTTGAATTGACAATAACGGTAAATAAAATGCATGTGTGACGATTTTGGCATGAGCGAAAAATAAAGCAAGCAACCAAGCAACAATAAAATCCTAGTATGGCCACCTAGCTAATCAAAATTAACTAGATAGTTAAAAATTCGGAAACCAACTCCTTGGTCCCTTGCCTCTTCACTTGGAACACCTTCCAAAATGGCACCGTCTTGAAGGAGTCACCGGTCTTCATAAAAAATAATTACAAAATATACAAATATACAAATTCCTATTATACATTTATTCTATAAAATAAAATTATTAAATTATACAAACCGGCGATACGAGATCGCAAAAAAATTACAACCAAACCGTTATTCCCTTACATTACGGGTAATAACGATAAAAATAACTAGGCCATACTAGGTACAAACTTTGCATAAATTATTAAATAAATGACATTCATTCATTCAAACATAAATAAAATAAATTGCTGCAAAATTCATGCCAAAATCGTCCTAAGTTCAATTCATGCTCATGGTAGCTCGATTTCTTCCGTGATTTATTGATTTTTAACCATTAAAAATCATCATCAACTTTTAAATCTCATTTAAATTCAAACTAATTAACTAAACTGATTTATAACTCATAATTAGTCACTACTAATTTTGTCAGTCATTAGTTAGATCGATTTGATTTCATTTGCTAAATATTACGGTTTAATCATAACAATTATGAAATAAAACCAAAATAAAATATAAACATCATAAAATTTGAAACCAAAACTTTTGTACATTCTGGAACGATTCCAGGAACTATAAAAAATAAAAACATTTGCTCAAAAAATTTAAATTAATTTTATGAACAAATAGCTTTGTATTTAATGGTTTTATCAAATAAAAACATTAGATATAGTAAAACAGTGAAACAAATTATGAAATTTCACCAAGAGTATCAACATCAGAATGTAAAATGTACAAAAAATTTTCAAGACCAGAAATGGAAGTTTCAATTTTATGAACATTATAATCTCATATTATCGACTTTTATCGTATAAAAATCAATAAACATGCAATACATAAGTAAAAGTCACGAAATTTTACATACAATAGGTAAGAAATTCATGTGAGATCATATTAAAATTTCATGGCCAGAACCAACATGCAACTGTTTTTAGTTAACTTTTAACTCATAAAATGCATGTTAACTCGGTTTAAACGCCAAAAATCAAAATAAACAGCAAATTAATCCCTAAAATCACGAAATTTGACCACAAATATTTTGAGGTCAGTAGGTATACATGCACCAAAACATTTTGTCTGAATCGTATTTTAACTAAAAATCTTTGATTTATTAGGTATCTTATAACTTTAAAAATGTCCAAAATGAACATGCATGCTACAAGCTAGCTCTGATACCAATTGAAAGTCCATAGACCTTAATTAGACTCCTCTAATTAGTTGCTAAATTACTTGTTAATTTAGTATTTAATTATCTATGTAACATGCATGCAAATATAAAGACATTTATATAAGAGAAGAAATTTCCTCACATTGATATGGAAAATATAAGGGCACAACAAGAACTCCTTCTTGTTGTTCTAGAGCTAATAATATGGATGAAAACAAGCAATCTCCAAAGTAGAAGATCTCCTCTAAGTTGCACCAAGATTAACCCAAATAATCTACCCTTATTATTAACTAGATAATAAGATAGATATTATACTACTAATATTATGACTATATTACTACACTAGTAATATTTAGTAAATATTAGAATTTGAGAATTTTTAGTGAGAAGAAGAGTTTTAGAGAGAAGTAAGCAAATTGCACAAAATCAAGTAATCAAAAATGAACAACCATTGTTCATTATGTAGCCACTTTGGCCGGATCATCTAGTCCTTAAAAGGACTCTTATTTTGTTTGATTTGTTCACATGCATTTGAGTGGAGTGTTGTACAAAAGATGATGATTGTTTTATACTTGTTATGTCACTTTCAAATGCTATCTAAAGAGTTACAACAAGAACAACAATCATCACCATTCTAACTACATCATAATCGGCCATGTTGGCCTAGTTGGATCCATTTTGATTTTTGATATTTGTCTCACAAATACTTATTGATCATATGGTTAATTATCTTGTATAATTAAGTGTTAATTTGATCATATAACAATTATATGACTCAATTAAATAAATAATATGTACATAACATTTTAAGTAATATTTTACCATTATATCAATATATAATGGGTCCCACAATTCTTAGTTAATTTATTTTACAACTCCTTGTAAATATAATTAACTAATTACCTCTATCTCAAAACCTCAACTAATTTAGTAATTTAACGATTAATTACTAAGTTAAATCTTATTTAATCGTATTAAAATAAGATATAAATTTATTAGTCAATTATCGCATAATTGAAAAATAAGCTTAATCGAATTTGAGTTCTTAACTCAATTTCTAATAATTAACTCTCGTACATATCGAATATATGTAATGTACTAATTAACTGTATCGTATACAAATAATTAGTTACTATTTGGATTTTATCCTTTAGGTGTGACCGAAAGGGATCAGTTGATCACCGCCGTCAAACGACAATAACGTCAAACTCTAGTTAGCCAACCGTTATTGATTTACGTTAATCAACTGACTAATCATATATGTAGTCAATAATTATCCCAATTATATTCCATAAAAAGATTTATTATGTGGCGCACTTTTGTGGAGGACACCTACTCCAACAAACTAAGGATTGCAAAAGAGAATCAACAACAATGAACATTTTCTAATTAACAATGAATAGATAACAAGAATTGAAATGAAAACTTAATTAAAGACAAGATTAAGTAAGGAAATTATACCAACTTAGAAAAAGGTGAGAAATTTGATATAATAACCAAGATTTTGTCACCAATCTTTGAATACAAACCAAGGTCCAACACTAAACCAAGTCTCAATTGCTAATTAACCAACTAATAAGCTTAATTATGAAAGATTAATAGAAGATTAAATAAATTTTCTATGAGAGTTTCAGATCTAGGGTTTCGTGCCCTCTAATTACATAAGATGGCCTATTTATAGGTTTACAAAATGGAGGAAAGATGGGCTTCGAAAGACTTCATGGACTGGCAAGGTCACGACCGTGAAAGGTGTTTCCCGGTCGTGAAAGCTGTCTTACGACCGTGAAACTGCAAGTCACAGTCGTGAGATATTGCACCTAATATGGCAGAGGCTCTTTCACGATCAAGTCACGACCGTGAAATGAGTTTCACGACCGTGACTTCACTTTCAGGACCGTGAAACGTGTTTCACGACCGTGAGCTGAAATGCTCGAAAATCCGCCTTCTTGGAAAGGCATCTCATGACCGTGAGATACCTTTCACGCCCGTGAAATGCTTCTTTTCCTTCTTCCTTTGCTTGGCTTTGTTGCTTCATTCCCGGTTTCGCTTGCCTTGACTCGGGAGTACTTTGGCGCATCGAGTAGGGCCCCCCTAAGGGTATATGGGGCCCCCAAGGTATGTCGTGGGTCCTCCGAGTGATCCACCTTCTTCTTTTTCGATCAAAGTTAGGTAGAAATCGCCTAAAGTGGCGGTTTACCTACAAGAACGCGATAAAAACAAGAAATGTGCTAGAAGAAGGTAAAACACATAGAAACGCTCTTAGGGAGCGTTAAAGGCAAGCAAAACGAGACAAAAAGGGGTGAAAAAGTAGGGTGAAATGACACTATATCAAATCTCCCCAAACCAAACCCTTACTCGTCCCGAGTAAGGATGACCAATAGTCAAGACCCTTATTTAACTACGTTAAACCTAACCGATACAAGGCAATTAACGGGCCTTGCTCCGTCCCTTCAACTCGCAATAAGGTATTCATGAGGTAGGATTCCTTCTTGTAAGGCAAGTGGGGTCTTGCCAAAACTCCGATGCATTCTAGGCAATCAAGCACACAAAACATATGAGAATGCATCTACAAAAGCAACTGGCAACATGCCTCATCCATGTGCCAGGATTCATCTAAATTGGAAAAATTTCAAGCATACAGAATATGTACTTACTAGTTTTAAAAAGAACTAGGTCTAGAAAGATAGAAATGAATCACCTTTTTATTGTGTAAAATTAGTATATTCATTCACGTTCACTAGAAATCTTTGTCAAGGGTGATAAGGCGGGATGGAAAGTGAGGGCCCCATGGTGTTAGAAGACGTTGTAGGATCGTAATTCCGCCTCTCATCTAAGTGAAAGGAAGGGTCGTCCCCTCGTAGCCATGTAACGTAGGAGTAATCATCAAAAAGGTAAGGAAACGAGATGTTTGAGTTCTTATTTGATTTCTTTTTCTTTCTTTTTTTTTTATTTTTTTGTTTTGTTTTTGCTTGATTTGGGTGCCTTTTTGGGAGCAAGATAGCCTAGCGAAAGGTGTGCGGTGGAGACCAACAATAAGCACATCCTCGCCGTAGCGACATCGAGAGCGACCCCATATGTAGTGAGGGTACTCTAGAAGAACCTAGAAGTCTTCATATGCACTCCCTAAGCTAGGACTAAGCCAAAGATATGCAAAATTTCAAGCTTTTCTTTTCAATTGTGTTTGAACGCAATTTTTGGACTTGTGAAGGAAAAATTTCCTTTTTGTCAAATGTAGTGAAATGTGATGATTGGACGATTACATGGCCTCGAGAGTCACCTGGGAAAGCGTTCACCAAGGAATTTTCACACCATGGGGATGGTCAAGATGGTAAATGCAAGCCCTTGACTAGGCTCTAGGAAACGGTGCGAAAATTATACTAAAAATATACATTAGAGGGTGTTTCAAAATCTATTTTAATAGGCAAAGTGCTAAGCAAAAAAAGTATCTAAAAGGGCGTATCCAAGCTTGTTCAATTTCCAGATTAGGCAACTTAAAAAGTTCTCCTAAATGCAACTATATGCCATGATCTAGAATTAAGCAACATATATACAAACTAATGCAAATGCTCTAGTGAACTACGTGACAATTAATCTAATGAAACCCCCTAACATCACAAAAGTCACACAACCACCAATTCATCAAAATCCACATCGCAATCATCAACAATTACTCCAAACTCTTCATGTGATAAGATGTAAAGAAAGAAAGAAGGGGAAGGAATAAGAATGATCATACCATGGCGGTCTTCTTAATCCCTTCTATAAGTCTCTTAAGAAGGAATAAGAATGATCATACCATAACGGTCTTCTTAATCCCTTCTATAAGTCTCTTAAGCGATGTGTAGCGGACCTATGTATGGAAGTTAGAAGAAAAAAACAATGCGCATATATATAAACTAAAATATAAACAAGCTAATTTTTAGGATTTTTCAAACTATTTTCGATTTTTTTGGATTTTTGAATGATTTTAAATGCAAAATAAAACAAGTTTTTGTAAACAAAAAATTTCAAAATTTTGAAACTATGAAGATAGTTTCCCATCCCCCACATAGGAACATACATTGTCCTCAATGTATGAAATGGGATTATTGAAAGTAAAGAAAAACATGTTTTTGGAGTTTTTGATTTTTGATGAATATTCACAATAAAAACAATATACACAAGAGGGTTAGTTATGCAAATGGACTAATTCTATATGAAATTCATGAACTAATCAATATTCCTAAAACTAAATGCAAAGTGATATAATACAAAGTGCATGATCTAAGTGAATGCAAGATAAACTATATGCTAATCTAGAGTCTCGTTGTGGTGGTAATGTGCATAAAAGCAATGCCCCTCATGGGGGTACCTCCCTCAAGAAAGTCTAGATAAAAAAGAAAAAAAGGTGTGCCATATCGGAGTCTAGTTGCGGCGGTAATGTGCATAAATGCAATGCCCCTCATGGAGGTACCTACCATGGGAAAGTCCAAAAATGGCACCTAAAAATGCAACTACGTGATGCATGAGAATTATCTAAATGCAATGAATGTGGTTTGTTAATTTGGATTTTCCATAAAGGAGCAAAAGATTGGTGTCCGATGGGATGGACACCCGCCTCAAATGTTACCGAGGCCAACCAGCACAACAATAAAAAAAATACAAGTTAAAGGTGCAATTCAAGTCATACAAAGAGAAGGAAACACGCACTAGAGGGGAGGGGGTAGATACTAAACAAGGCACCTAGACACCACTCCAACTCTTCCTATTATCAAACAAAACGCCAATCCTCCTCAAAATGTCTTCATATCATCCTCAACATTCTCAGCCCGCCCACCACCAACACCCTCTTCCCGATCCCCGTGGTCTCCCCCGGTCTCCATGTCGTCTACCCCTCTTTGGTTTCCATGGTTGGGAAACAACAAGTCACGTAGTGCCCAATTTGGCAAAAACCCGTTCGGGTCAATGTACCCTTGGTTAGCCAACAAGTAATAGTTGGGGTAGGTAGCATAGTAGTTGTTCACCTGGTCTTCATGCATATTCAAGTGCATGTTCTGCATAAGACCGCTTAGGTAGTCACTTTGGTGGGGAGATGGTAGGGTCGGGGTGAACATACCCCTGGTACTCAAAGGGGTAGGGGGAATGTTCACAAAACTGGGTGGGGGATAGGGTGCTTACAAATGCGGTAAAGGGAAAGAAGGAACAGGGAAGGTCACATGAGGTGCAGTTTGACTCTATGTAGGTCGGGGTCGGGGTCGAGGTTGCTGGGGAGATCCTCCCTCCTCCCTAGTGCTACTAGAAGAGGCTCGACCTGCCATCATCACCGGTAGAAGGTAGCTAGGTCGCATATCCATGGAGTCGCTCCTAGGTGCGAAAGGCGGGAGTCTATGACAAGGTAGGTAGAAAGGGGTGGCATCCTTGATTACCCAAAGATACCCCTGATTCCGGTCAATCCTAATCCAATTAGAGTGGAGTAGGGTAGTCTCATCAAGAAGTGTCCCCCCAGGTAAGGCCTCATATGCCCCATCACTATTAAAGTCCGAGTCAAAATGCTTAGCCAAAAAGGTAACCAAACCCCCTATGACCACCGTCTGTTTACGAGCCACGGTGGTCTTCCCCAACTTTCTCCACCTCCTAAATATTTCATGCATGAGGGGAAAGGTGAAGTTTGCCCTTATCCCTTGCACATTCATGTGCGTTTCTAAGAGGATGAGGTCTAGCTGGGTCAGGTTGTTCGGTTCTTGCCGACAAAGAAAGGTGCCTGACACTATCCTGTGCCAAAAATGGGGCACGGAGTGGTGAATTAAAAGAGCCGAATTCCACCGGAAATCGGTCAATACCCTCCCGGTCAAGGCCTCCCAAAGTACGCCCAAATTATACCCTTTTTGCTCCTTGGAATCCCTACTAGAAGGAATTTCTAACCCCAAAATAGCAGCAAAATCATCCATAGGAATGACATGCGTGGTGTTGGCAAGACGGAAAGTGTAGCAAGGTACTTTTTCAGCATTCACACAAGTATTTATACTACTCAGAAATTCAAGAGTGAGACTCCGGTAAGAGAGCTCATGCATAGAAAATAGAGTAGACATACCGGTAGCCTCGAAAAATGTTCGCATTTGTTTCGTTAAGCCTAAACCACGTATGATGTCATGGCAAAGAAAGATGGTTGGCTCCATTTCTAACCCTTGTCTTCCTTCAAAAGCTTGTCGATGAGCGTCCGTCTCGAAGACGACTTCCGAAAAATTCGGAAGTTGCTCTATTTCCAAGTCTTCATCCGTATTCGGGTTGTTGGAACCGCTTCCCCTTCTTATCTTTTGAGTTCTTGATGTTGTTGCTTTGCCCTTTCCTTTTCACACCATTGTTGCTCAAGTCACAAGCTTTTCCCAAAATGAAAATTGCTAGAAAACTTTCTTAAAGACGGTTGCAAACACTTGAAAAAGCTTCACTTAACAACAAAATTACTTTCTATTGAAGTAGAAAGCTTGAAAACTAACCCAAAAAAAAGATCCCCAAATTCGGATTTTTGAAACCCTAGGTTTGAAAATTGATTTTTTTGAGTTTTTTTGGTGTTTAAGTGGTGAAAGAATGGCTCTTTTTGTGTTTGTAATTGAAAAAGGAAAGTTTTTGTAGCAATTTGGGGAAGATTTGAGGTGATTTGATGGAGTTTTTAGGGGGATTTAGGTGTTTTAGTGAGATAAAGGATTTTAGGAATTGTGTTTTATGTGGTGAATGAAGAAGAGGAAGGGAAGGGATAAGAAGGAAGAAAAGAAAGAGAAATGGTACTCGGTTAAGGCGTTTCACGAGCGTGAAATGAAAGTCACGAGCGTGACTTAAGTTTCACGACCGTGAAACTTGCTTCACGACCGTGAAGTAAACTGGCAGACCTCCTCTATTTTTTTTGACACTATTTCACGACCGTGACACTAAGTCACGAGCGTGACTTTTGTTTCACGGCCGTGAGATGGGTTTCACGGTTGTGAAATGCTATTCTCGTCAATTCACTTGCCTTGCCTCACTAGTCATGGGCGTGAGGCTCATTTCACGAGCGTGACTCGGCTATTTTCGAGCCTTTGGGCCAAAATTCTTCACTCTTGTTTGATTTCTCGCTTCTTCATTATCATTCCTCCATGTTTTCTTCAGTTCATCTTACAAAACAATCACACACCACATTAAATCCCTCCCTCACACTCTCATTGACAAAAATTTACGGAATTAACTGAGTAATGGGAAATTGATTTAATTCATGATTCAATTGGCCAAAAAAAATTCAACCTCATTATCGTCAATTTAACCAATTTGCATCCAAACTAATATATACTAAGCATTGGTAAATGAGTTACAAATATATACAATTTTTTTATTCTTGGGGGACTTCACAAAACCCGTTCTTTTTCAAGAAAATAATGGAGGGGCTTTGATAGTCTATGCCCCACTCATCAAACACCTCCACCTAAAGAATCCCCCTTTGGGGCATATCATTCCTCCAAGAGATGTTGCCGCTGCGTTGACAAGCATCGCAACATTGGACAAAGTGCTTGACATCTTCGAACATAGAGGGCCAAAAGAACCCGGATTGAAGTATTTTGGCAACGGTCTTGCTTGCCCCATGGTACCCTTCATAAGGAGAGGAGTGACATCCTCTCATCATATCTTCATACTCCCATTGAGGAACACATTTTCTATACATCCCATCACCGCACTCCTTGAACAACAAAGGGTCATCCAAAAAATATCTCTTAGCTTCAAACAAAAACCTCTTCTTTTGATTGTGGTTGATGCCCGGTGAAAGAACACCACCCACAATATAATTGGCGAAGTCCACAAACCAAGGTGCTTGATTTTAAATGGTTTCATTAATGGCAAAGAGAAAATCATCCGGGAATGAATCATTGATAGGCATGTCATCTTTACTTCCATTATAGCATAGCCGGGACAAGTGGTCTGCCACCGCATTTTCCGCACCCTTCTTATCTCTTATCTCCAAATCAAATTCTTGTAAGAGAAGGATCCATCTAATGAGGCGGGGCTTAGCTTCTTTCTTGGCAAGTAAATATTTAAGTGCGGCATGGTCCGTATAAAAAATGACCTTGGAGCCAATCAAATATGAACGACACTTGTCAAGAGCGTACACAATAGCAGGAAGCTCTTTTTCCGTTGTTGCATAGTTAACTTGTGCTTCATCAAGGTTCTTACTAGAATAGTAGATGGCATGCAAAGCTTTGTCCTTCAGTTGGCCAAGAACCGCGCCAACGGCATAATTGCTTGCGTTGCACATCACTTCAAATGGCAATTCCTAATACGGGGATTGCATGACCGAATCCGAGATAAGAGCTTACTTTATCCTAGTAAATGCCTCAACACAATCATTAGTAAAATGGAAAGGGGTATCCTTAAGGAGAAGTTTTGTAAGTGGTTTAGCAATTTTGGAGAAGTCCTTGATGAACCGGCGATAAAAGCCGGAATGACCAAGGAAGCTTCTCAGCCCTTTGAGGTTTGAAGGTGGGGGTAATGGCTCAATCACTTCCACCTTTGCTTTATCAACTTGGAAAATCAACTTGGATACCCTTTTCCAAGATAAGATGGCTAAGAACTACCCTTTCATTTACCATGAAGTGGCATTTCTCCAAACTTAAAACAAGACTCACCTCTTCACATTTTTCCAACACCAAAGACAAGTTATGCAAACACAAATCAAAGTCTTTCCCATACACACTAAATTCATCCATAAAAACTTCCATGATAGACTTAATGTAATCGGAAAAAATACTCATCATGCATCTTTGGAATGTGGTCGGGGCATTGCAAAGGCCGAAAGGCATTCTCCTATCGGCAAAAGTGCCATAAGGGCATGTAAAGGTGGTCTTGAATTGGTGAATTGGGTCGATTGGGATTTTGAAAAATCTTGAGTATCCATCTAGATAACAGAAATACTTGTTTGAGGCAAGTCTTTCTAAGAGTTTATCAATGAATGGAAGGGGGAAATGGTCCTTTCTTGTTGAGGCATTCAACCTCCTATAATGTGACAACCCTCGCGAATGCGGAAATAAAACATACAAGCATGTAATTAATATAGCGGAAGATACGGTATTTTTAAAACCTTTTTACATGCAATTAGAAAAGTACGAGGAATGTCAATAATTACAAACCAAAGTATAATATACTACAAGAGACGAAGTCTCTCAAAATGTTATCAAATGTCAAAGTTATTAGCAACTAGCTAAACAACGTCTATAGGTGAATCATCCAGGCCAACGCCCGCTAGCTCACACCCGAACCCAAAATACCACAAGCAAAAAGCCATCCAATCAAGCAACATGTTCATCCATGAAAAACATGAATGCCACAGTCAGTGGGGAGTAACTCCGGGTTCTCCCAGCCATATCACAATAAACGTAAATAAACGGAAATACAAAAGTAGAAGCATGCATATATAAATATACATGTGAAGTACAAGATGGATAAATAGGCAATTCAATATATAAAGATAAGAGCATATGAAGTACAAATCCGTAACCATCATATTATAGAAAGACTCAGGGATGACACTCTTAGGCAACCATACACTCTCACTAGGGCTTGCATCTCACCGTTAGCGTCATAAGTTTGATAAGATTGAGACTCGACAAACAAACCATGCCAAGTCATCCAAAGATCATGTATAATCAATCATATAACCATCCAACCAAACGTACAATACGTTGACAACATCTCTCACGGTAAATGACACGTACTAGCACCGTGTACATGCAAGTATGATTAAAAGGCATCCACGGGATAAAACATTGCCCTAAACGCATACACGATTCAATTCATTTCGTACATGTAGACTAATTTCCTCCCGGTAGGACGACGATATAAATATCCGATCCTAGTCTAAACCTGGCCAAACTCTCGGAATAACATTTTACGATTCGACATGCGATAAACGTTTCGCATCCAAGACTCGGTCAATCATAGACGCCGAGTACCCCAAATTCGGTCAACCTTCACGAAAGAGGCGGAAAAGAGCACAAGCCTCATAACAAGCGGTACGCTACATGTAATGACACCACCTCGCAAGTATACAACATTTGACGGCCGGGTCGATCAACGCAAAGCGTTCGCCTCCCAACAACGTCGTCATATGCCCACTAACACATGCAATTAAGCATTAAGGATACACTCCCCGTTCCGATATTCCAGCCTTACGAACGTGGAAGTAGCCAAGGGAATGAGAGTACGAAGCACATAGGAAATTAGTGCTCAAACCGTAACATGTGTAAAACCGACTCAAAGTGGGACATACCAAAAACCGTTACAAAACATGCGATACAAGCAAATGGAATATCATATATTCAAAACATTAATATTCAAAGTCATTACGTAAATTTATACGATAAACGAACCATCGGAAATATTATAAATGAAGATTTAAGAAAGAAAGAGAAAAGAACATCAGTAGGGTGCCAGCCGGTCAGGTGGACCGGCTGCCGGCCACCCGGCTGGCATCATATATCAAATGAAAACTTAAATGAAAATACAGCGTGTCCCAGCCAGTCAATGGGACCGGCTGCCGGCTACCCGACTGGGACCAAAGACATACGAGAAAAACAAAGGCAAAGTGAGGTGTGTCTCAGCCGGTCGGCTGACCGGCAGCCTGAGACCAATTATATACCAAAACTTTTACGTAACAAAATTAAACATCAGCCACTCCCCAGCTGGTCAGCTGACCGGCTGTCGGTCGGCCGGTTGGGGTCAATATCACACGAAATTCACAATTTCACTAAGGTTCAACATTCAACAATTATCATCTAACATCACAAATCATCAATTCTCATTATCAATTATCAACTAACAACAACTATTATCAACAACACAATTCCTATGATTATTAATCCTAATCCAAATACGATTACTAACATAGAAAACACATAAAACACGTAAATGATATCGAGTAACCCTTCACCGTTACCTTTTCGCGTCTTCAATCCGTGTCGATGTCCTCTTCTATCAAGAAGTAGTCTTTCTCGGGGTCTTGGAGGTCACCACCTACAATTAGATAATAAAAGATGAATATAATTCACATTCGAGAAAGACGGATAAATCGAAAAGCGAGAAAGACGGTATTTTTATTACCAATAGAGATAGAGGACGATGAGAGGAAAAGAATAAGACGAACTTGAGTGAATTTGAGCGAGTAATGAAGGAGGTGTGACGATATTAAAACTTGAGCAAATATGGAGGTTAGGGTTTTGAAGTTACTTGGTGAGGAAGAAGAAGATTGAATGTGAGGGAGAGTTAGGGTTATGAGGGAGTATATGAAGGAGTAAGTGGAAAACATATGGGAAAAGCCCAAAAACGTCTTAAGACGTAACTTACTCAAAATCTCGCGTAAAGTCCAAAAACGAACCCGGAAATTCTAAACTAGACACAGGAAATTTAATTCTAAACTAAAACTAAATTTCGCTGAAAAGTATCCGTATAATATTTTTACTATATAAAAAAAATAGGGTACATGTGACACCCTCAAATTTGCGGAAAAATAAACAAGTAATTTAAATAAATAAAAGATGAGAATACGTTTTTAATAGGTTCACTTTAGTGAAAATTGGTAAATTTTAAAACCGGAACCTATCATTAAATATATTCATCATAACAAAGGTGTCTTAAAGAAAAAGGTTCATAACAAAAAGGAAATAATATTATACATAAAAGGTATCCAAAACGGGAGACATATCTCCCGTATAAATACGGAAATAAAAGAGTGTATAATAATTTACAATCCTAAGAACCAAGGTAAATACTTCGCTCGCTAGCTCGTCAATGTACCCAAGTATGCATCACAAACCTGCCAACCGCATTAAATATAAACACGGAAGCCACAGTCAGTGGGGAGTAACTCCGAGTTCTCCCAGCCACGAAATGTCGAATTTAATAAAACATGAATAACATAAAAGAGATGTATATGGAAAATACAAAACCTTAACATATACGATATGCTTTTCATGTTATGAAACAAGTAACTAACATATAACCTAGCATATGAAGGATAAGCTACTCATGCTAGCTATCATGTGAATCGGTTAACAATCTATACCACGAGGTAGGGAAGCTGGTATGCTAGCTCAGAGGTTACCTTTAAAACATGGCCATGATACACTCAACCCTAATCAAACAAACTATCATGTGAATCAGTTAACAACCGTTAATCCAAACTCTATCAACCTTAGCCGGCTTGCATCTCACCTTCTAAGATTCATAGAATCATCAAACATGAAAGACCAAT